>JAASFO010000712.1:0-14619 GCA_023333815.1 Globisporangium recalcitrans
CGACAGCTACGTCGGTGTGCTGCCTGAAGAGACGGAGTCAGCGTCGACCGTGCTGAACTACTACGGCTCCTGCGATGTGGAACTCAAGGTGCCAGCAGGTGTGATCCAGGCTTGCAAAGCCAAGACGCTCACGGTCGTGCAGCTCATGTCGGCGCTGCTCAAGGAGGAGTCGTTCAGCGACTGGCTCTTCATCGACAGCAAGGCGGACAAGACCCAGCGCTACTTCTACCAGCTCGTGAAGGACGGCATCCTCGGGTACCCGTTCCCGAACCTCATCTCGGGCGACGACTTCTTCAAGGAAATGACCACGATGATCAACGCGTACAAGACCGTGAGCTCGCGCCTGTCGACGTTCTTCGTCGAGGGCGAGAAGCACGTGTTCCTGGGCGACAACTCCTACTTGAGCGTGGTGAGCGACTCGGGAGCCAAGCTCGGCGACTTCCTCACCAAGTGGCTGCTCCCGCACGACGACCCGACGGTCGCGTCGACGACGACGGTCCCCGGATCCGCTGGACCAGCCCAGCAGCTCTCCAGTGGTCTCGCTGTGCTGGTGATGGCGGTGATGGCACTCGCTGTGTGCTGAGCTTGTGGAAGTTTGTTGAAGCTCTGAAAGAAAAGGCGAATGAGCTCGTGTGAAGGAAGGAAGGCGTGCGCGGCAGCCTTCTTCGCGCGTCTCCCTCTAGCTCAAGCTCACACGCCACTCGGTCTCTGCTTCCACAGGCTCACGCGCTTCGTCCACGTCTCTCCAAGCTCATCATGCTCAGCTTTTCAACCAATGCAACAGATTCGATGCAGATCCAATTTAGAACGAGTCAGTAATGGGAAATCATGGGAAGTCGTGGGACCTGTGGTGGTGCATTTTGACCACACATTTCCTGTTTCGCGAATCGGCAACAATCTGTCATTCGAGCGACCATACTGAAACTCAGCACAGCACATAAAGTTGGTTTGAGACTCATTGTTGCTGATTCGAGCTCGTGCGAAAATGCATCACCAGATCGTTCAATAATACACCACACATTTCTCTTCGCTTGCTACCGACACATAACGTCTTCCAGCACCACATCAGACAATCTGTGACAGAATCAAGTCCATCATCTTTTCGAGCTGATTCGAAAATCAGGAGTACAGTACAGTCTTGAGCAAAGTATCCCTTTGCATCAAAAAGGAAAGTGAGTCCATGCGCGATTTACACATTCGCGAGAAGCAGTTTTGGATCACTATCGCCAAGCGCACGTGAAGAAGGTCAGTCCGCAGTGATCCGTGTTTGAAATGCTGTTCGCTAAGACAGTGGTTGGTTGCTCTCACGAAAAGAGCTCTCCATTCCCATTGGCACACAGGTTGGAAGTCGTGCATGCGGTGGTTTCTGTTCTGACAATAATGCCACGTCCTCAATGCCTTGAGCCATTTACTGGTACACTTTGAGCACTCCATTGTTCCAATACTCTCTTTCAGACAATAATAGGATGCCTCCCCTCCTAAAACACTTGTGAACACGGATATTGGGCACACAGAGTTTCGCATGCTTGTCGCACGCCAACAAAGACAGCAAAAATCGGATGAATCACCACGAATCCGAGTGAATCTGTGCTGCAGAACAGAGAACGCGTGGGAGTTTTGTTTGCCTTGCTTTTTCGAAATGAGTCGCTGAATCACATCTTGATTGTAATGACGAGTGAGCTCGATTCAGTGCGAACTTATCAGACAACTGAATGAGTTCGAGTGCTGGCTCTTCTGACGTCTGAAACTTCGAACGCAACTCGACTCTAAAACAAACCTGCAGCAGTTCCGAGTCACAATACTCCGACCAGCTTATTTTCTACGATGGGAAGTGATGGTGCAGCGATGTGGTTTGCTAAAAGCTGATGCATTGTGTTATTCGCTCCAAACCGTCTTGCTAGTGTTTGCGAACTGCAACGAGTGCATGCAAAAACAGTTTGGAAATTGTGTGGCTCGACAGCAGACCACACAATCGTCATGTGTCTTTTTATGCAACCAATCAAACTGACGCCGCTAAAAAAAAGACAAGATAAATATAGTTGTGATCGCGCTACGATAGGCCAAAAAGAAGACTGAAGCGTCCTTGATTGGTCGAAAAGTCCGCGCATAAATGTGGTCAGCGTTTTGGAGAGGTGCAGTTGCCCTGTCTTCAAGCAAGCAGCTCACTCAGCTCAGCCACGTCCATTAAAGAAGAAGAAGAAGAAAGGTCCGCCCCACACAAGAACGAGAAGCTCAGCAACTCGATGCACGCGGTGATGGCGCCGACCGTCGTGACGAGCAGCCCGCGCGGCGCGGACGAGGCCGTCGTGAAGAAGTACGTGGTGGGCGTGTGCGCCATGGAGAAGAAGACGCGGTCCAAGCCCATGCAGGAGATCCTGCGCCGCCTGAGCAAGAAGAAGCAGTTCGACGTGCACATCTTCGACGACCACACGATCGTGGACAAGCCCGTGGACGAGTGGCCCGTGTGCGACGCGCTCATCAGCTTCTACTCCACGGGCTTCCCGCTGCAGAAGGCCGAGCAGTACGTGAAGCTCACGCACCCCGTGCTCGTGAACGACCTCAACATGCAGCACGTGCTCTTCGACCGCCGCAGGGTCTACGCGCTGCTCACGCGCCACGGCATCCCCGTGCCGCGCCACGCGGTCGTGAACCGCGACGTGGCCGGCCAGGAGGACGAGGTGGAGGAGACGGACAACTACGTCATCGTCAACGGCGTGCAGATCAACAAGCCTTTTGTGGAGAAACCGGCGGACGCGGAGGATCACAACATCTATATTTACTACCCGACCAGTGCCGGTGGTGGCAGCAAGCGCTTGTTTCGCAAAGTGGGCGACCGCTCGAGCGAGTTTTACCCCGAGGTGAACCACATCCGCCGCGATGGCTCGTACATCTACGAAGAGTTCCTCAACACGCAGGGCACGGATGTGAAAGTGTACACCGTGGGGTCGAGCTACGGCCACGCGGAGGCACGCAAGTCGCCCGTGCTCGACGGCCGCGTGCTGCGCGACTCGGCCGGCAAAGAGGTGCGGTACCCGGTGATCCTCAACTCGGCGGAGAAAGAGATAGCGCGCAAAGTGTGTCTCGCGTTCCACCAGACTGTCTGCGGCTTTGATCTGCTGCGCGTGCGCGGCAGCTCGTACGTGTGCGACGTCAACGGCTGGAGCTTTGTCAAGAACTCGAAGAAGTACTACGACGACTGCGGGCTGATCCTGCACAACTACCTCGTGTCGGCGCTGCGCTCGCGCTACTTTCGCCAGCGACGCTCCAGCTCGTGCTCGAGTCCGTCGACCCAGATGTGTCCGCAGTATGCAACGGAGCCGAGCGTCGTGAACCTCAATTACAGCGAATTCAGGACGCGCCAGAGCTCGGGATCGGACGCCTCCGAGTCGAGCGTGAGCAGCGTCACGAGCGGCGGGCAGGCGATCGAAGAAGAGAAGAAAGAAGAGCTGCGCTGTGTCATCGCGGTGGTGCGTCATGGCGATCGCACCCCCAAGCAGAAGCTCAAGACCGTTGTGTGGGAGAACGACCTGGTCGCGTTCTACGAGAGTCGACGTCCCAAGGACAAGCTGGAGGAGGTGAAAGTGAAAGCTGTCGCGGATCTGCAGGAGTTGCTGGACCTGGTGCGCAACCTGATCAAGGCGTACGCGCCTGGCGTGGGCTCGAAAGAAGCGGTCTGGGAGGTTGAAGGCGGTGACAGCTTCGAGAAGCTGCTGCAAATGAAACGCGTGCTGGAGAGGTGGAAATTCGCAGGCATCAATCGCAAAGTGCAGTTCAAGCCTCGCCGCCAGTCCAGTGCGCTGGGGGAAAAGTCCGAGATCCTGATGATCTTGAAGTGGGGAGGCGATCTGACGGAAACGGGCAAGCGCCAGGGCGAAGAGCTCGGCAAATCGTTCCGCAACAAGCTGTACCCAGTGGAAGAAGGCGGGCTGCTGCGACTGCACTCGACGTTCCGTCACGATCTCAAGATCTTCACGTCAGATGAAGGACGCGTGCAGATGACGGCGGCGGCGTTCGCGAAAGGGTTTCTGGAGCTGGAAGGAGATTTGACGCCCATCCTCGTGAGTCTCGTCACGACTCTTGGGAAAGGTGAGTGCTTGGGAACAATGTTGTGCTGGATGGTGTGGGAGTAATCTGTCTGATGTCGAAATGCTGTGTGTGTGTTTCAGATGCGAATAAAATGCTGGACCATTCTGGACAAGCGGATGCGAACGAAGAGATCCAGCGCACGAAAGAGAAGTTGAAAAGCTTGTTGTTGCGGGAATATTCGTCTGCTGAAGAGCTTGCGGCGGCGGTTGCGCCACTGAACACTGCGTCCATTCTGAAGGCCATCGAGACGATCAAGAACCCGATGGAGTCCTTCAGTCGTCTGCACGAGCTGATTCGGAAGCTCAAGTGCGAGATTCAGGAACACGCTCAGGATAAAAGTGAGTAGTGCTTGCAATGCTATCGATAGAATTCTATGAGTTGGCCAAGTCGCTGACGTTGTCGTGTGTGTGTGTGGTTACCTCACTATCACTTGCAGCTGCGGATGAGAAAACGCCGTTGTACATGGGCGAAACGTTCTCGCTCATGTTTGAGCGCTGGGACAAGATCTACCGGGACTTTTACTCGTCGAAGTCGAGCAAGTACGACCTGAGCAAGATCCCAGACGTGCACGACTGCATCAAGTACGACCTTCTCCACAACTCGCACGTGAACTTGCGCTCTGGAAAAGAGCTGTTTGCGCTCGCCGAGGCGTTTGCGAGCTGCTACGTGCCTCAAGAGTACGGCATGGAGATCGCAGAGAAGCGGTCGATCGGAATCCGAGTCTCGCAGGCGCTCTGTGCGAAGATCCGCGCGGACATTGTTGCGGTCATGTCTAGCTCCGCGAGCGGCGAGCAGACCACGACCAGCAACAGCATGTACGGTGGCTACCAGCCTTTCGCGACTGAAGATGGAGAAGGCTTACTGGATCAGAATGTGGAGCACCACGGGTACCGCCTTGACCCTTCGTACGCGAAGGAGCTGCGCATCAAGAGCCCAGCGACCCAAGTCCGCACGCGCCTGTACTTCACGAGCGAGAGCCACATGCACACGCTGCTCAACGTGCTGCGCTTCCAGTGTCCTGCATGGCGCGCGCGACAGCGCAGTGGGAAAGACGGCGAGAGCGACATCTCGCAGGAGGAGGAGAAGTACAGCAACGAGATCCTCAAGCGCATGGGGATCAGCGTGAGCGAGTGCATGCCGCACCGCAAGTACATTTTCGACGAGTCCAAGATGATCTCGGACAGCGGCAGCCAGGCTCTGGACCAGATCTCGGAGCTGAACTACCTGGCGCACGTGGTGATCCGCGTGTTTGAGATGCCGTCGCTGGAGGAAGACAGCGAAGACCGCTTCCGCGTCGAGATCTCGTTCTCACCGGGCGTGGCGCACGACATCTCGGAAATGTCGGACGACGGCGAGATCGTGCCGTGCGTGGAGGAATCGATCTACCTCACGAAGCACATGACTGGCGTGATGTTCGAAGACATGCTCGCGGCGTGCGTGTCTTCGGTGCAGCCCGGCAGCAACACTCCTACGGCGTCGTCCTAAGAGAGAGAGAGAGCAAGAGAGAGAGCATATATGTGCTGGCTAGGCGATAGATGAGAGAGAGAAGAGAGAGGAGCACAAAAGAACGACAATGACTTGTACACGATACGATACGCGCAGCTTTAAGCAGCGACAGAACACCCAACCAAACGAACAAAAATCAATAAACGCATTGACGCTGTTTCTATTTACCAATCCAGGCAAGACGTGACTTCATGCGGTAGCGTGCAGTGCAGTGGAGTCAGTAGTTTCGGGAGATGGAACTCACTGGCCGCATGCTCTCACACACGCCACTTCTACTTCGCCGACTGACTGACGGACGCGGGGATCTTCTATTCCTGGCCGATCCACTCCGTGAACTTCTGCGCGTGGTACGCAGCGGAGACGGCGCCGAGCGACGAGATGGCGATCGGCAGCGGCTTGCGGGACTTGATCGCGCGCACGCCCATGGCGGACATGGTGATCGTGGATGCGAAGAGCGCGACGCCGTGGCCCTGCGTCATGCTCCCGCTCTGCAGCATGTAGCCGGCGATGCCGAAGCCCGCGCCGAGCGTGACGCCAGCCACGAGCGACGGCACGGACTTGGTCTTGGCGTAGCCGGCGATTCCGCCGATGGCCAGGAGCGCGCCCATGGTGTACGTCGGGTGGTGGGACGACATGGTTCGGGAAGAAGTGGTGGAGTTGCTCGACGCAGCAGCAGGAGCAGGAGCAGCAGCAGTGGTGAGCTCTTCAGGCTTTCGCGTGTCTTTGAGAAGTGAGCAAAGTGTGGCTTGACAAAATCGGAAATATCGACGAGCCAAAAGCCCATTCCAACACCCAAATGCTGAGTAAAACCCAGTCGATCGATGATAAACCCAGCTGTTCACAAGAAGAACACAAACTCCCAGATTGTGGTTTATTGGGTTTTGTTCGGAAACATGCAGCAACAAACGCGACGATCCCTACCCCTCTCATGATCCTCGAAGTACAGCCACCTCCGGTTAGAAAGGGCGAGCTTGATCAATGCTGCTCTTGCTCTTGCTCTTACATTCGAGTGCTTTTATCAACGACAACACACAAGCGATTGATGCAAAGTGAACTCGCTCGTCTCCTCATATACGAGGCGAGTTCACTTTGCAACCTCAAACCAAAGATGTTTCTGGTTGTTGCTCTTGCAAGCTCCACACGCATGAACCCTCGCTTCTGGTCACACTTCATTGCATCCGTGACGAGCTCCATGATTGATTCACTCCATCCACGATCGCTCACGTTTACACCGAGGCGACCTCCGAATCGTCGTCGCCATCTCGACCGCGCTTCGAGGACAGGTACACAGCGCCGGGGATGTACTTGAGGCGTGGCGGCGCGTGCACGAGCTGCTGCAGGTGGTAGCCCATGGACACGGCGCCGACAGTCGCGATCGCGGCCGGCACCTTGAACCCCGTGAGCATCGCGCGCCGTCCCATGACGCCCGTGATGACCCCCGACATGCCCATCGACGTGCTGTGCGCGAACGTGTGGTCGTTGATCACGTCGAAGAGCGCCAGCATGCCCGCGCCGAGGAACATCACGCCCAGTGTGGTGCCGCCCACGAGCGACGGCAGGTGGCGCTTCATCACGTACCCGGTACCGCCCGCGAAGCTCACGAGCACCGCGTACGAGAACGCCGGGTGGTTCATCTTCTTGCTCATGGCGCTGGGTGGCGGCGGCTCTTCTTGGCTGAACGGAAGGAGACTGCTGCTGCTGCTGACGTCTTCGTGCTCTCTACTGTTGCTTTAGCTTTGCGGTTTGATGAGAGAGAGAGATGTCGAAGAAGGGCAAATGGCAACTCGGAACGCATCAGAATTCTCAGACTCACCCTTTCCCATTCAACAACACCACAGTACCGTAGGTACCAAAGTGTCCACATGGACGTGTTTGACCCTTTCGAAGCTGTTAGCTGTTTGAGGAAGCGCTGCAGGTTGCCTAACAACCACAGAAATGGTGCCACTCACTGTCAATAGCGTTGCTCAGCATCACTGTCTTTTCATTATCAAGAACGCAGTACACTCCTCTCTCGTCCTTCTCTTCTTCTACTTGCTCCGCATGATGTGGCGGAGCTCGACGCCCAGGATCTCGGTCACCTTGAGCTGCATCTTGGCCATCGCGCGGCACGAACACACTTCTTCAACCTCGGGGAGGAACCGGCAGCAGGTCGCCGCGATGTCAAAGTGCTCGAACGCCTCTTGCGTTCGGCCCTGCGCGAACAGCACCTGCGCGATGTCCAGATGCGCCGAGCTACAGCGCGGATCGATCTCGAGCGCCTGCTGGAAGTGCGCGATCGCGCGCATCGGGTCGTTCGTGCCCACGTACACTCGCCCGGCATTCAGGAACGGAAGCGGACACTCGGGGGAGAGCTCGAACGCCTGCAGGAAGTGCTTCATCGCGTCCGCGTAGTTGCCCTGGTCCGCCAGCACCTCGCCCTGGAAGAGATGCACCTCGGGGGATGTTGGGAACGCCGTCACAGCTTCTTCAAACACGTCGTTCGCCTGGTAGATCGAGCCGCTCTTGTACAGCGCCATGCCGTACGAAACGTGGGTCACAGCGAGCGCTTCCGAGCGCGACATGGATCGTCGCAGACACTGCACCGCCTTGTAGTAGTTGCCATCCAGGAGCTCCATCTGACCCATGTGCAGGTGCACGTCCGCGTCGTTCGGATCGAGCTCCATCGCTTCGTCGAAACACAGCGCTGCTTCGTTGATTTCGCCGAGCTCCGAGAGGAATCCGCCTTTCTTCACGAGCGAGTTCACGAGCGACGGCTTCAGCTCGAGACTCTTCGAGATCGCGTCCACCGCAGCGTTCACATCGCCCGCGACGTACAAGAACGACGCGTGGAGGTTGAGCGCCAGCGCCATCAGCTCGACATCCAGCTCCATGTCGATGACCGCGCAGATGTCTCGCTGTGCTTCTCGGAAGTTTCGGCTCCGCTTGTGGTGGATCGCACGGTACAGCAGCGTCTCCGCGTCCAGCTCCGCCTGTGGGATCCCGACCTTCTTCTCGATATCAAACGGCACCTTCGCACCGTTGTCCGCATCGTGCTCAAACGAATCAAAGTAGCTCTTCGTCAGCCAGGGCGACGGGAGTTCGTGCACCATGACCATCTTGTTGAACACGTCCTTGGCAACACCGCGACCGACGAGTCGCGACACGCGGTCGATCGCCTCAGCGTGCTCTGGGGACCGCGATCCGTCCAGGATGAACGAGGTGACGAAGTGCTGCATCGCCTCTTCGGGGTGCGCGAGCTTCTCTTCGATGCTGCCCAAACACGTGTACGCGTCCGCGCTGAACGGGTTGAGCTTGAGCGCGATCTCGGCCTCCGCACGCGCCAACCCGAGCTCTCTCAGCTGAATGAGACAGTTCGCTCGCCCGACCATGGCTTTCGCCAGGTCCTTGTGGAACATTGGCAGGTGCTCGAACGCCTTCGAGTAGGCTGCAAGTGCGACTTGGTGGCGACCCGAGCGGAACTTGCGATTGCCTTCCTCGACAGCGTTCCGCACAGCGGTCATGCTGTTCGCGTACTCGTCGTCCTTTGGAACCGACCGCGTGAGGAAATGCTTGACGACATACAGCGATTGCTCGGCGGCGTGAGCGATCTCCTCCACCACCGACCGTTCTTCAGGCTTCATGGTGTCGCAGAGCGCTTGGAACTCGATTTGGTTCAGGCTTTCATCACCCACCACGTCCCACGTTGCCTCGGCCACCGCTTGGATCAGCGACTTGATCTGCAACGTACTCAGCTTCTTGTGGTTGACAGCAGGCTCCTTCGGAATGAACCCGAGCGCGTAGACCACGCCTGGGTACATGTACTGCCAGCCAGCAGAGACTTTGCGCTGCGCCTCTTCATGACCTTCCGCATCGTCTTCACTGGTGCTGCTAGCACTCTCATCTTTCTCGAAAGCCCATGCAGCGCGTTTGCGAACCGCCTCCTCGAGACTCTCCTTGAGCTTCTTGGCAACGTCGAGCACGCGCTCGTCTGCCAAATGAGGCACCTCGACCACGCGCGGCACTTCGTAGAGCGCGTCCCAGATCTCGTTGATCTCCTTCACGCGCAGCGTGCAGTCCTTGTCGCGCTTCTCCTCGACCCACTTGTGCACGCTCATGGCCATCGCGCCTTCATTCAGTCCTTTCAAAGAGTACACCAGGTCCGAACAGACCTCGATCACGTCCTGGAAGAGCGAGCCGAACTGGGTCTTCACCTCGGAGAGCGACAGCGTGTCGTGCAAAGCAGCAGGGAAGCCGTACGGCGCGAGCACGAACGAGACCACGCGGTAGATCGCGAGCGACGCGTCCAGAAACACTTTCTTGGTGATCGGCGCCGGCATGTCGAAGAAGCGCTTGCCGTCCTGGACCCACACGATCTCCTCTTTCGCTGGCTGCTCTTCTTCTGTTGCTTCTACGGCATCTGCGTCTTTCGATGCGTCTTTTCCATTGACTCGCTCGGTGTACGCTTCGTCGATCTCCTTCGCAGTGGCTTCGTCAATCGCATCGGCTTCCGAATCGTCACCTGATGGCGACAAGTCGAAAGCGCCGGTCTCGCTCGGATACAAGAGCTGGTCGTGGCGAAAGATCCCTGAGGTGAACTCCTTTGGCGCCGCTGCGATGAGCTCCTCGTTGAGCGCAGACACGCAAAGCGACACAGTGTCGTGCCCAGCGAGGAAGAGGCACGTCGCGACAAGCGCAGCCTCGCTCACGTCCGACGAGATCACTGCGACGGGCGTCTCCAGGTCAATGCCGGCGTCTTTCACGAGCACGTTGTTGAGCTCTTCAAGCGGGAGAAGCGTCGACATCGACGTCGGCGCGTCGTCAGCGCCATCAAGCGCAAACAGCGACTCAAACGGCAGGTTCCACGCGCCAGCGAAGTGTCCAGCGACTTGCGCAGATGGGTCCAGACCTAGAAAGGCGTCCAGCGCGCGGCAGTCGACGAGCTGCAGCTGCTTCTCCAGCACTTGCTCGACAAACGCGCCGTCCGCGACAACTCGCAGTCGGTCTGTCAGCTCGAGCTCGTTCTTCTCACACCCAAGCGCTTCGTGCAGCGGGAGCCACGACGCCGAATCGATGTCATTGATCTACGCGAAACGAGGGCACATATGCACACAAAGAGCAAGTGAGCCACACGGTCCTGCTTGATCCATATCAGCCAACGCATCCGCGTGATGCGCAATGATGGACTATTGCACCGCACGTACCGACACAATCGCAGCGTCAGGCGAGGTGCTCGTAGCACTGGCAGGTGCAGTAGCAGAGAGCGCGCGCGGGGAGTTGAACGCCCAGTGCAGGAGGCACGCGACCGCGAGCTGCTGCTTCTTGTCCGCCACTCCCGTGACGGTGGTGGTGGTCACCCCACTGGTAGCAGCAGCAGCGTCATCGTCGCTGGACGCTGCCGTCACGATCAGCTTCTGTGAAGAAGCAGGCAGCAGCAGCAGGAGTTTCTCGACCGCCTCGGCGTCTGCGTGGCCGCCGCGCGCCGCCGCCGCCGCCGTGATCTGCACGGCAAGTTGCTGCAGCGCCGCCATCCCCATCTGCTTGTCTCTCTCGCGCTTTCTTGAATGCAGCGACTAAGCAAAGAGTGGCCATTTTGTGTCGCGGTTTTAATAGTGGAGCATGGTCCTCTATTGGGATGGTGGATGCAGGGTAGGGTTGTCTGAGTTGTCTTCTGATGCGGCTGAGTGGCTGTGTCTGATTCATCAGTTTAAGAAGCAGCTTTTCCTGCTCACTCATTCTCTTGTGAGCCACATTTCTTCGATTTCATCACCTTCAGTGCGTCGTCGCCATGATCTACTCGCTCCACATCTACACGCGCGCGGGCTCGTGTCTGTACCAGGAGAAGTGGAACTCGAGCGCGACCAAGGCCGTGAGCTACTCGGACCCGGAGGAGGAGAAGCGCCTGCTCTTCGGTCTGCTCTTCTCGCTCAAGGAGTTCGTCTTCAAGCTGGCGCCAACGACCGCGAACGGCGACGGACTCACCGCAGTCAACGGCGGCTCGGACCAAGCGCTGGTGGCGCCGCAGATGGAGGGCATGCAGCGCTACCAGACGAACGCGTACACGTGCCACCAGTACGAGACGCCCAGCGGTCTGCGCTTCATCATGATGAGCGACAACCAGGCGGGCGACCTCAGCGCCGTGCTCAAGCACATCTACTCGCACATCTACGTCGAGTACGTCGTGAACAACCCGCTGAGCGACATCAAGAACGCCAAGACGATCAACAGCCAGGTTTTCAAGATGCAGCTCCGGCACTACGTGGAGGGGCTCGCGTGCTACCGATGAGCAATAGATGTCTACTCCTCGTTGTTTATTTTCTTCTTTGTCTATTGGGGATCTGATAGAGTCGCAGTTGTTGTGCAGCAGTGAGAGGCTCTCCGATCATCATCATATACGCAAAGTATCGTCTCAGTAACACTCCTTTGTAGCAGAGGCGGGAAAGCTGATCATGCTGATGGGAAGAAACCCTGGAGGATCTTCACAGCGTCCGCCGCTGTTGATCTCCGCGCCGCGTCGTCCTGCCAGCAGCTCTGGATCAGACCCTGGAGCGCCTGCCAAATGCAAAAAGGATGAAGCACAGGACCATCAAGATCTGCAAGACAGAGACACCTCCATGCATAAGCAGCAGTCCTTCTTGTCTACCTGAGGCGTGGCAGCTGAAAGTCGCGGTCTTCGCTTTTCCTTCACGACTGCAATCGGCACGCACCCCAGCGCCAAATCTGCGAACGGCGCCGCACCTTCACAGATCTCCCACAGAATCACCCCAAAGCTGTAGATGTCTGCAGATAGAGAGTATTTTTCGCTGACGATGACCTCTCTGAAAGAGCAGTGCCACAACATTAGGCAAGAGACAGCAGCGTCAGAACTCTTTTAGTGAGAAATGAGATGGCACTAATCACATGCTGAAATGCCAATGAACGCACCTGTGGATGATGTCGAAGGAATGCAGGAATTGGAGTCCTTTCGCGAGGTCGAGCTGTCATTGCAAGAAGCGCGTACTAGCGCGCGTGTGTCTGTGCATTCAGTCAAGCAAGCGAGGATGCATCGTACGTACCATCATGGTGACGCGTTTCGTCCACGACTTTGGAAGTGGAGGGATCTTTCGGTCGGGCTCTTTCACGCCGTTGATCAGCTCACTGTCGAAGTGAGAGTGGACCCATGATCCTCGCCAACACGCTGCATCAAATGAGGAAAGCCACTCACAACTCACAGCACACTTACAAAAGCGAAAACGGGAGGTATTCGAAGACAATGCTCAACGGACTCGGACACACGCCAAGGAAGAGCACCAGCGATGGGTGACAGCCCAAGCGGTTCATCGTGTCAACTTCGTTGCCAAACTCCTTCTCGACAGCTCGGCGATCAGCACCAGTGAACCTGTCACGCCACACACACACAAACTAATACTTAGAGGTTCGTCCAACAGTTGGTGGTTGGTGACTTTCATAGAGAGCCACCTACGCCTTCACTGCGACGTCCGATCCTCTCCAGTTTGCCAGGTACACGCGACAACTGAAACATGCGCACAAAACGTCAGTAAGTGATATTGCGCTCTGCGTTAGATTGGCGTAAAGCTTAGCACTATGGAACTCACGTCGAGCCGATCCCAGTGGACTTGATCACCTTGAAATCCTGCTCGCACACGGTAACAACAACATCGTCAGCTAGTGACAGCACCTCACCTCATGCTGCTGCTGGAGATAAGGCACCAACCGAAGCCGGGATTTGTCGAACTCGCGAGCCACTTGAGAATACTGCGGACATTGTTGATGACGGCGATGATGGTAGTGGTGACGGCGGCTGCCGAACTGGAGACGGCGGTGGTGGAGAAGCGTTGGGCTGAAAGGTGTTCTCTGGTGGCGCAAGTCGAGGAGGCGAGTCCAAGCCAAGCAGATCTACGCACCGGGTCTCCGCCACGCTCTCATCTACATACAAGTGTGTTGGATATCCGAGGCTCTTCTGACTCGAGCAACCGAAGCATCACAAAAATGCATACCTTCCACGATGATGTGCGCTGTCGAGAGCCCAGATCCACAAAGCCGAGCAACGTCCTACGCATTCACGGTCAGTATGAAACCCACTTGGTTCACAAATCCCTTAACCCTGAAGCTGGCATGCCAAGTACCTCGTCCGTGTTTATGACTGTCCCCAGCTGCGAACTTCGTTTGAGTGGCAGAAGGTTTTAGCAAGTGTTTGTGCGTCAGCACAACACAAACAGTGAGCACCAAAACATAATGCAACCTATGCACACTCCTCATATCTCAAAAACGCTTTGAGTACGACAGGCTGCTCCACGCCAATCGCAAACTGGTCTTTGATCAGCTGCGCAAGCTGCTGCTTGGTCTGCGGGGCTGTTGCAGTGAACCGCTTCTGTACATTCCGCCACTTGCGCTTGAACACGAGCACTCGCGCGTCCGACTGCGCTGGCGCTGGACTTTCTTCTAGCAAAGCGGCAAACACACGGACACTTAGCCTTTCGTACTGACAGCGCCACCACTAAGTGCTACATGGACAGTAACCTCGTCGCTTGTCTCTCTTTTCGTGCGCCGTGGTGGACTGCGGCGCTGTGGGATAAATCTCCTCCATTTGCTGACTGGGTACAGGATGAGCAGGTTCTGGGCATCCAGCAGTCTCACCGAGCGACCCATTCAGCGCTGTGCACAGCTCGCTCGCGAAGAGACTGAGCGAGTAGCCTTCAGGCCACCCGTGCTGCTGCTGGAGCCACGGCACCGCGAGCTGTCCACTCTGTCGGAGTCCAGGAGGCAAGTTCTGCAAAGGTGTCACCATACCATTTCGCCATGACATCTCATTTGCAACTGGAGTGGTGGTTCATGGCGACTATAGAACAAGGGTCCACTGCGTACCTCTGCGCCAAGTGTGCATGCGATCAGCGGGACTTCAGCTGGAAACCGAGCAGGTACACGGATTGCGATGTCCACTCGCTGCTCCGCTCTGCCATAGCTGTCCGGCTGTCAGGTATTTTACACCAAGCACATGGATCACGGTACGCAGCACTAGGGGCTTGGCGGGTAGACAAGAGCCGCTTTGAC
>JAASFO010000713.1:0-14543 GCA_023333815.1 Globisporangium recalcitrans
GGCGTCCTACACTGCGGACCAGGTCGCGCAGCGTGGCTTCAAGACGTCGATTCTGGCGCCACTCGCTGCGAACATCGACTTCCGCCTGTACCAGAGCAAGTCGGATGCCACCAAGTACTTTGTGCAGGTGCTCGTGAACGAGAAGGTCGCTCCAGTGGCTGGTTGTGGCGGAAAGGTGTTCTGCGAGCTGTCGAGAGTGGAGGAGCTCTGGGGGTACTACCTCAACGACTACGACTTTGACGAGGACTGCAAGGTCAAGTGAGCTTCGTCAGCACAGCAAATCTGGACTTCCTGGTGGTCGAATAGTGTGCTTCTCGCGGAAGAAGCTGCAGCTCGAGCACGATCCAAGGAGAGTTCACGACAGCCTCTTCTGCGCCAGCGACAACCTCAAACAGCAGATGGCTCCATTGAATGAACGCGCTCATCCGTAGCCACAGATCTTGATGTTTTTTGCTCACTTTTGGTGATCGTTGTTGTATTCGTGGTCGTCGAGTTGGTGCGACACAGCTTG
This sequence comes from Globisporangium recalcitrans, assembly GCA_023333815.1. Taxonomy (NCBI): domain Eukaryota; phylum Oomycota; class Peronosporomycetes; order Pythiales; family Pythiaceae; genus Globisporangium; species Globisporangium recalcitrans. Next base: position 512 of record JAASFO010000713.1, read on the forward strand.
ACTGGTTGGCGACTGCCGTGCAACTTGGGAGAGTGGGCAATTCCAAACTGCACGCGCAAGCCTCCTCCATGGTGCCGCTGCACTCGTCCGCGGTCCTCGACACAGACAGAATAGCAAGAATCACCACGGCTGGCAGCAGTGCCAACTGGTAGCAAGAACCTCCCACCCAAGACTCGCACAACCACCACTCGCGAACACTTGCTGTCACTGTGATGAAGTCCACATCATTGAGATTTGCTAGACGAACAAAATTAGCGAGGATGTGCTGTACTCGCTCATTTGTGTGTCAAACATAGACTGTCCAGTCGCGCATTCACTCGCTGTCACAGCGAATGCGATTGGCAGAAGACACGGGCTCACTTTGTGTTTGGAGGGAGTGCTGAGATCTGTGCTATCGCTACGTTGGCGACAGCAACAGAGATTGTTACGTGGTGTCGGATCCCCGCTCGCGAGCGCTCTCGTGGTGATGAGAACGAAGTGAGCTGCTGGCCGTCGCCGCGCCATTGGTCGCTCCTCCGGTCTCTTTTCCTGTCTTCACCCACCACCACCACAGCTCTCTCTCTCTCTCTCTCTCTCTCTTTTAATCGCGATCGCATCGCACAAGTCTCTCCTCTGCCACCAGTAGATTCAGGTTCGCTTGAGCGAGCTCCTGCAGACGTCCTTCACTCGTTCATTCTCCAATTTTCCTAGTCGCCACCAGCCCGAATCGAGCGTCGTTGCGGGTGGGACCTTGAGTGGTCGACAGCGGAATGGCGATCCAGAAAGAGGTGAACAGCTACTACCACAGTCAAGGAGAGCAGCGCTATCGTGACGACGATCCTGCATCGAGCGTACCGCTTGTTGGACATGCGCAGAGGCACTCAAGCGTCAGTAAGAGCAATGCAGCAGGTATTGATGCACAACGCCGCCACCGCAGCAGCAGCAGCAGCAGCTCACCCAGCCAGCAGCGGCGAGCCAGCGACTACTTGCGAAGCGCTGCGCAAGTCGGCATCCTTGCCTGCATGTGCGTGTACGCGTTCGGTCAAGTGATGTACCTGTCACCGCTCGTCCAAGAAGACTTCGTCGCGCTGATCAGTCCCTGGTTCGGTATCGCGGTCTCAAGATCCCCAGATGGTGTCATGCAATTCATCGGCGGTCACTGGGAGTATCTGCGACCGATGTTCTTCGTGGTGTGGGCTGTGGCTCCGCTGCTCGCGAGTCTCGTGCTCTTCGAGCTCGCTCGTGATCACTCGAACCGTCGCACTGTGTCGCGTTTCGTGATGCGAATTGGCGCGTTCATGCGTCGCAAGCCGCGAGTCTTTGGACGCATGAGTCCTTTCGGATACGGCGAGCTCTTGTTCCAGGTGCTCCTCTTCGGCGGCAACGTGGCGCTCTTCTGGTACGGATGGGTCTACACGCGACAGTTCATACCGCTCGCTGGGGATCCGTACACGTTCGACACGGTTTTGGAGATCAGCGGCATCGTCTTTGGCTACAGCTGCGTGTTCAACATGGCGTTCCTGTTCCTGCCGTCGACGCGCAACTGCGCCTGGATGGAGTTCCTCAACATCTCGTACACGAACGGCGTCAAGTACCACCGCTGGCTCGGCGTCATGACGCTCGTGACGGGCGTGGCGCACGCTGTGCCGTTCTACTGGTGGTGGGGACGTCTCGGCGTACTCTCGCAGAAGGCGCTCCCCTGCTTCGACTGCTCGCTCGACTACCTCTCGCCAGGGTACCCCGCCTGGTTCAACGTGTTTGGCGAGCTGAGTCTGTTCTTCCTGCTGCTCGTCGGCGTAACGTCCATCCCGTGGGTGCGCCGCAAGATGTTCGAGACGTTCTACTACACGCACCACCTGTACATCCTCGGCGTGGTCTTCGCGGTGATGCACTGGGTGACCATCATCTGGTGGCTGCTGCCGTCGCTCGTGCTGTACCTGATCAGCCGCAGCGTGTCGACGTGGAACGCGCTGCAGCCGGTGCGCGTGGTGGAGTTCACGTCTCTCCCGGACGCCATCATCAAGATCGTCATCGCTCGCTCGACCGAGTCCGACGGCGACTTCCAGATCGGTCAGTTCGTGTACCTGAACGTGCCGGCGATCTCGAGGCTGCAGTGGCACGCGTTCACGATCGCGTCTGCGCCGCGAAGCAGCGCCACGACGTTCACGATCCTGCTCAAGTCTCTGGGTGATTGGACGAGAGACTTGGTTGAGCTCGCAGAAGCAGAAGCAGGCAATGGCAGCAGCAAAAGCAAAAGCAAAAGCAAGGACAGTACCTCGGACGACAACAACAACATCGGTGACAAGGTGCTGCCAGCGATGTTTGTGGACGGGTACTACGGCTCGTCGCTAGAAAGCTACGAAGACTTCTCGACGCTGCTTCTGGTCGGCGGCGGCATCGGCGTGACGCCTCTGTTCGCGATCCTGGAAGACATTGTTGCAAAGCTGTCTGTTTCTGACCGTGGTAGTGGTGGCGGTAGCACAGCACTACTATCGACGCAGCGAGTCCACTTTGTGTTTTCGTTCCGGGAGCTGTCGCTGCTGGAGGAGGTCCACCCTGTGCTGACGAGGCTCCGCGAACTGGATCCGCACGGACGATCCTTCTCTTTCAGCTTCTTCCTGACGAGAACCCCCAGTGAGTCGGTGCTCAGCCAGCGCATCGACTGCGGTCGCTTCAACACCACCAGCCATTCGAATCTGCAAGCAACATCGTCTACTTCTCAGTCGTTCGCCGAGCCATTGCGGTCTCGCAGCTACCGCATCGCTGTCTACGTGGTGATGCTCTTGTCGAACTCGCTCATCGTGCTGTGGCTCGAGTACGGCGGCGGGCGACTCATGCAGAGCGGGTCGCAGTGGTGGCCGCTGGAGAACTTTGCGGAGGTCTCGACGCTGTTTGTGCTTCCCGTGCTGGTGTTTGCTGCGTTGGCGATTGAGAAATGGAGGAAGAGCCGAGGCTCAGCAGTGTCAGCTTCAGCACAGCATCGACATCTGCTCGGACGTGAGACTGGCGTTCGAAGCTACAGTAGCATCCCAGCTGGCGATGGCACGGATACTGCCAAGTGGTCTCAACAGCAGCAGCATTTCAGCACGGATGTGGTCACTCTGAGCGACTTGGTCAGCGAATACGGCGTCACGGTGGGTGAACGTCCGGACATGAAGCAGATCGTCGCACAGGTGCACCAGGAGTTCGCCGCTCGCACGAAGACAAATCTCGAGTCGTATACCACCAGTCAGCGCCTTGACGACAAGATCGGCATCTTCATCTCCGGTCCCGAGGCGCTCAAGAGCGCGACGGAGCGAGTGGTTTCGGACCTCGGTGCGCACCTTTTCGACATCCACGAAGAGGAGTTCGAGCTCTAGAGTTGCCACTCGAGAATTGTCGAAAGGAGCAAATTGGTGGATAGAACATGGAGCGTGGTGCTCTGGGATTACACCACTTTCTCTTGACTTCACTGTATGCTCTGTCGCTGTTTGGTCCTTGAGTTTCCGTATCTCTTTGCAAGTCAACTTCAGAGGCGGAAGTCGTCGAATCTTGCAAGTCGAGTGGTTGGTTCGATCGAGACTCGAAAGGAAACTGGTGCATCACCTTCCAGACAATCGTGTGCCGTAGGATCCCATTCCCACAGAGCAACAAACGCAATGCTTCCAGTTAACCTGAGATGAACGAAGGTATACCATCAAGAGAGCACGCTTCGCAATGCACAGCCAGTCGATCCCAGCCATCCATTCCCATTTATCGATCAGCTCGGTTCTGATTTTGGGCTGAACCCCAGCATCTGACTTGACGTTTGTGTGCTCCACATGCCAGAGAAAAGTCAAGCCACAACTGATCTGTCGAGCTGCTGCTGCGTCAGCGCGAGTTTCAATGAGCGAGGTGGTGTGCCAACAAAGACTGGTCGTGGGAGCCCCAGCGGTGCTCTCTGTGCTGACCGACCCCGTGCTGTGGCGCAACATCACGTCGCTCATGATGGAGTGGCCATTCCCGGTTTGTCAACTCTGGAAAGAGCGCGTGCCCAAGTACATTCTGCGCGACGCGCCGCATTGGAGCTGGAGCAGGGACTGGACATTCCCTCTGAAGAGTGGCGCGATCCCGCACGTCGCGATCGCTGAGACCAACCACAGAGTACTCGAGTTGGTCTTCGAGCTTTGCAAGCTCCCTCACTATAGCAGCAGCTCGTTGCTGGACATGAGTCGCGTGATGGCGTGCGCCGCTCACTGTGGTCGTCTGGAGTTGCGCAAGTGGGTTATTCAGACCGAGTCATCGAGAGGGCTGTGAAGCGACGAGACTTCCGGATGGTCAGGTTCTTGTTGGAAAATCGACGCGAGCGATGGTCGAGCCGTGCGATGGATGGCATCGCCAAGGAAGGAAATCTCGAGCTTGTCCAGTTTGTTCAGAACCATCGAGCTGAAGGGTTCTCAAGCGATGCGATGGACAGTGCGGCTGCCAATGACCACCTCGAAGTGGTCAAGTTTCTGGCTGCAACTCGAAGCGAATGGTTCGCATCAGAGGCGTTGGATGCGGCCGCGGATCATGGCCACGAAGAGGTCGTGCAGTTCTTGCGCGAGTATGCGGCAGCAGAACAAACAAACAATCGACTCGCACTCGAACTGTGAAGCACCGAATCAAAACCAAAGCTGCAGATTTCATCTAGCTAGCACGCGTTCTTGCCAGCCTACTCTGCAAGAGTCATCTATTGTCTGGCGAGTACCCAATACACATCTTAGAGCATCTTCTAACTCACGCTCGAGACAAACAACGTGGAGGTAGTAAGAAAGCGCCACTCAAATCCACTCTATAATTTATTCAAAACTAGCCATCCCATCCCGTCCGTCTCCCCAAGAGAGACAAGAACGAGGAGGTTTCTTCAGTCTCCACCATCCACAAAACTAAGAACCAGGACGCTGCTATCCTCTACCTATAGCACTGTCGTGACAGTGCTGGGGGACTTCTTGCTGTACTTGCCAGCGCCACTCGCTGCGCCAGCAAAAGCAGGATGCTTGCGCCGCCACAGCATCACGCCTGCGAAGAGCGCTGCTGCAGCGACCGCCGCCATGAAGCCAAGGTGGAGGAAACTCGGGCGATACTTCCTCACGCGGTCGCTTGGCCAGTTGTGGTCCGATACGATCCACGTCGAGTCCCTCACGTCCTCGTGCTCGTTCGACACAAACTCAAACTGCATGTGCGACGCGTTGTAAATGTGCACGCGGCCGTAGCCGTACGTCTGGAAAGCCTGGATGCGCCAGTCTGCGTCGTAGTAGCTGTACTGGTCCACGTTCGCGCCGCCCGAGCCGACCATGATGTGCACAGGCGCGAGCACTTTTCTGATGTTCGAGCCGCTGGTACCCTCCTCATAGTAGCAGATCTCGTCGAACACGGCGCACGTGCGCTCGTACGAATGGTAGTGACCAGAGAACACGACGTCGACGTGGAAGTCCGAGAACACCTGCTCCAAATGGTCTCGGTAGAGCAGCGAGCGGTAGTAGTCGCCCGCGTACCCGACCGAACAGTACATGGGGCGGTGCATGTGCACAAAGAGCCAGGGGGTCTTGCTTCGGTCGACTGACTGGAGGTCGTTGATGAGCCACTCGTACATCGCCGAGCCTTTCGAGAAGTCGTGCTCGCCGCTGAGCACGGTGTGGTGCGCGAGCCCCATCTGCATACTGTACCAGTAGACGCCGTTGCCATTGTCCGGCATGTGGAACCTTCTCTCCAGCGGGACGCCGCACTCACCGTGCGCCTGGTACCCGTGCGTGCCGTCTTGTTCAAACACCGGGTTGCGTGGGAACTTGACCAAGTCCACGCTGTTGCCCTCCAGGTACCCGTAGTCGTGGTTGCCGACGCTCACGAAGTACGGGATCGCTGATGCCACGTTCTGGATCAGCTCGCCAAACTGGTCCCAGATGAAAGTCGAGCCTCGCGCGTACGAGATGTCGCCCACATGCACGAGCGCCACGTACTTGTGCGCGTCGCCGCTCCTGCTGTTGCGTTTAGTAGCAGCAGTAGTACTATGCCCGCTACTGCTGCTGTCAGCACCAGTGGCCGCAGTGTTCGCATACTTGATGTCCTGTTCGATCAGTTTGATGGTCGTGCCGCAACTGCCTTCGACTGCAAAGTTCTCCGTCGCCTCCACGGGCGAGTTCAGGTCTCCAAAGACAAAGAAGCTCATCGTCGTAGTAGTTTGCTTCTGCTGATTGCCGTCTGACGGAGCCACCGCCATCACTCCAGCCCGAGGGGGTACTGTGAAGCTGCGCTCGTCGCTCAGCGTCCCGTTCGGCGCGGCGTCGCCCACGCGGTAGAAGTACGTCTTCTCCGGCTCGAGTCCCGTCATCACCGCTTCAAAGAGCTGTCCGGGGTCCCGGAAGAGCTTGGCGGACACCGTCGTCGCCGGCGCCTGGCACATGTCGCTCGCCTGATACGAGTGCTGATCCGCGTGCGCCACTTCGCTCAGTGCGTCGTGCGCGCTGCCGAACAGCACGACCGGCGCGCTCACGTTCCCGCTCACCCAGTGCACGCGCATCTGCGTTGGCTCGGTGGTCGTCGCCAAGTGGATCTGCAGCGGCTCCGTCCGGCCCTGAGCGAAACGCACGAACGGCGACGTCCCGAGCACTGCGCCGCTGGCACCGGACACGAAGCGGAACTGCCACGAGCAGCGCATGTTGACCATCGGACCGAACGTGACCGCACCGGATGAGCGCGCGTCGGTGCGCCGCGAGTCGATGAAGTCGTGCACGGGCACCGCCACTCGCTCGTCGTCGACGCAGTACGCGCCGATCCAGTCGCCCTCGAGACTCGCCGACTCGGCCGTCGTCAGCTCGTACTCGAAGCGCACCTGCAGGGTGTCGCGCTGGTGGAGGGTGTGCGTGGAGACCGCAAAGTCGCGCAGTTTGCGCTGCGCGTGCAGCAGCGGCTGCTGCTCCAAGTACGGGTCCACGTCCGGCTGCATGGGGCCGAGCGCGAAGAGCGCCAGCGAGACGACGCTCACGAGCGCCACGCCGACGATGGCGAGCGACCGCGACCGACTCGGCTCGAAGGGCGACAGCGACAGACTCACGCGCACATGCGGCTTGCTGCTCTTTGTGGGGGACGACGGAGATGGAGAGGCGGCATCTGGCAGCGAGAGAGAGGAGGGAGAAGAGGAAGCGCCTGTCGGTCGCCACCGCGGCAGCAGCGCCGGCGCCGCGCGGTCCTCGGATTGGCGCCGCGGTTTCATCTGCTGCTGCTGGAAGTGATGACTCGCGAAAGTGTTGTTGTGAGTGTCCTTCCTTCGTTCGTCGTCGTCTCAGAAAAGCGCTCTTTACTGAAGCGACAATTTGCGCTTTTTAGAGAGTGCGAACGTTTGTGACTCGTGTGCTCTTAAGACCGCTCGTGATTCTGATGAACAAATGTTCATTTCTGAGGCTTTTCATGATTTGGACGCCATTGTTGTTCAGGAATCAGGACACGCAGCTGTAGAAATATGCAGGCATGACATGTTGGAGGAGAAGCGCCGTATATGAACAAGCGGTTTATGATCTTTTTCGTAAGGATAGAAAGGATAGAAATCTAAAGAGAACATTGGTGGCGGGAGGGGTGGAGATGACTTAAATAATCCAGAAAACGCAGAGCGAGCGAGCGGCGGAGACGTGGGGCTTGAGATCTCTCTCTCTCTCGTGGACGCGCAGAACGTGTGGCTGCTGCTGGCTTTCATCGTTTCTTCATTACACAATCCCGAGGTAGCTCGTGAGCATGAGCGCTATCCAGAGGTAGCTGATCGGGACGCCCATGATCCACAGCAAGAACAGGATCAGCAGCAGGTTGCCGCCGCCGATGCGAAAGCGAGACACCTGCTCTTGTTGCTGCCCTCGCTGCGCACCCGGACCCTGGTTGACATCGACACTGCAATAGCAAAGACAAAGGAAGAGATCAGACCAACGCTCGATTGCGACGCAACAGCACAAGCACGAAGAAGGCAACTCACCGGCGGCGCTGGAATGGTCCTTGCTGGGCTCGCATGCCAGGCGCGTTCCCGAACGTCGAGAACGTGAAACCTGGACCGAACTGGGACACGTGCACGCGCGAGCCGCCAAAGTTGTTGTGCATGCCGCCGTGCAGTCCTTCCTGGAAGAACATCGAGAACGGATCCTGACCGCCGAAAAAAGTGCGGAAAATCTCCTCTGCGTCTTGTCCCTGGAAGCCGTGCATGCCGTTCATGCCGCCGTGACCGTGACCACCGCCCGATCCGTTCACTGCGTTCTTGCCGAAGCGGTCGTACTGGCGCCGCTTGCCTTCGTCCGAGAGCACGGAGTACGCCTGCAAACCAAAGCGAACAGTGATGCTCAGTTGAGCAGCACGTTTATGCAGGAGGCGTCACGACCACCTTGGCACCATGGCTTTGCATACTAGCAGCAGTCCTACCTCTCCGATCTCCTTGAACTTGATCTCAGCCGTCTCTTTGTCGTCCAGGTTCTTGTCTGTTGAGGAAAAGACACACACAGACACAGCAAATGAGTAGGGCAGTGCATGACGCCAAACGCGCTTCAAACGGAGAGATCCACTCATGAAGTAGTGGCATGCAGAGCAGCACATGCAACATTAAGCGAGTATGCGCATCGCTGCTGCTGTCGCAATTGCTATTTACCTGGGTGGTAGCGGATGGCCATCTTGCGGTACGCCTTTTTGATCTCTTCGTCCGTCGCGGTCTTCTCGACGCTGAGCACCTCGTAGTAGCAGCGGTCCTCCGCCATGATGCAGACTTAATAGATGCAGAGTCGGTCGGAGTGCGTCTCGCAAGGGAGGGGGAGGAGGAGTGGCGGAGGGGCTGTCTTGATACACAGAGAGAGAGAGCGATCACAGGCGATGCAGAGAGAGAGAAAGAGAGCGGCGCTTCTTCTTCGTCTTGTCAGCGTTTGGCTTTGTTTCGTGCCTGATCGACGCGTTCTCACATCAGAGAGAGAGCGACAGTGACCGCCGATGTTGCGTGAATGTGCGGAACTCAAGTTGCGAAACGCACTGAAGCTTCGCGCAACCTCTGAAGGTGTTTACGGATTCTATTTTGTGTATTTGCGCAAGTAGGTGTTTGAACAATCGAACTTTGTGTTTATAGAGCAGCAGATGGTCGAATAGCATACAAACAGACAAGCATTATCTATAAACGCCGGAATGGTCGAGAAGAAACAGTTATTTTCACACAGAGCCGCATGGCGCTTCAAAAGGCACACTGTCTCCCTATTGGCTACTTTGTGTCTCGCTGACTTGTTGAAGCTGTTTGCTCCACGAAAGAGCTGCTTTCAGATGCCATCTGAAAATACAACCCGAACGACCATCGACCGTCACAGTGTTTCAGGCTTCTCATCTGCAGCGCGCGCTTCCCCATTCCAACTGAGCGGCGATGAATGCGCCTCGACTCGCTCCGATGCCCTCGACCACGATGGTCATGAGCAAGCGCTCGATGCAGGTGGTGCCCAAGCGCTCGGTCACGAGCCAGCTGCTGCTGCTCGTGAAGCAGGACATGCACCCGCTCCTCTGCTACTTTATGGACCGCGACGTCGAGCTCAAGTTCCAGACGTACTACCGCCACGAGAAGCAGCGCCACGTGGCGGTGCATGTGGTGCGTCTCGTGGCGCTCGCGACCGTCTTCTGCGTGCACGGCGTGCTCCAGCGCATCACGGACGCCACGGAGCACTACCTCGCGACGCTGCACCGCGTCAATGGCGACAATGCAGCAGTCGTGGCTCCTCACACGACAGGAAATTGGTTCGACATCAGCATCTTTATGTTCATCACGATCATGCTCTATGTCGCAGCGCTTGGCTGTGCGCTCCATCTATGGTGACGTCGCGGCGAGACTCAGTTCGCTTCGTGGTGGTGGCTCGAGCCCGTGGAGCTCCTGCTCGTGTTCTACTGCCACCTCGTGTTCATCCCCGCGACGCTGATCACGGTCGCGTGCATCGACGAGCAGCTTTCGCTCATGAGCCAAGGCTCGCCGACGTCGCGTGCAGAGGACGAAGTGCTCATCCAGCTGCTCAGCGGCAGCTTTGTGGACGCGCTCTTCTTCTTCCTGCTGCTCACGATCAGCATCGCGGCGTGTCTGCTGCGGCTGCAGTTTCCCTACTTCTGCCTGCTCAGCTGCGAGTTCGTGGCCATCATGCTCGCGGTCACGGCCGGGTGCTACTCGTGCGTGGCGATGTGCTGGAGCATCTTTGGCGTCTTCGTAATGATCATCGCGATGCTCATCCGCGGCGTCTGGGAGAACGAACTGAGCTGCCGGTCCGAGTTCCTCAGCTCCGCGAACCTCGCGAACGAGGACCGCCGGCTGAGCAACCAGAACGTGGAGATGAAAGAGGAGCTCTCGGGGAAACTCAACTACCAGCTGCACTACGAGATGGGCGACATCCTGCGCATCCTGTGCCAGATCAAGATCAAGATGAACGGCGACGAGCGCAAGGACATCGACAAGATCATCACGGCGCTCGTGACGAACGAAGACCTGTTCGAAGTGAGCCTCGACCCGTCCATAACCGAGCACGAGGACGAAGTGCAGGGCTGGCTGCACATGATGGCGTTCAAGGAGCCTCCACCTGATCTCTATCGAGCCTCGTCGCGGCTGTTTACCGATCGCCGCGTGCGGAAATCGTCGGTGCCGAACCAGATCCTGCAGGCTGCCAACTCGCGCCGCATGAGCCACACAGCAGACATCGCGGAGGAGGAGCGCTACTCGAGCGACCTGATCAGCAAGTTCTTCATCAGCAGCAGCGGCGACTTGAGCGAGGACAGCGAGGACCTCTCGCGCTGACTCGTCAACACGCTGCGCGACCAGTTCTTCGTCGACATGTTCTACATCGAGCAGCGCTGCGCGTCGCCGCTGCAGGTCGTGTTCATCGCGTGCGTCGAGATGAACTCGCTCGGCTCGCAGCTCTCGCTCGACATCAGCCACCCGGGGTCTCCAACGGCTTCCTCACCGCTACGCGCTCCAAGCTCTACCGGATCCTCTCGCACGACAAGTTTGACGTCTTCTCGCACATGACGCTCAGCGTGCGCGTCGAGGTGCGCAAGCTGATCATCCAGATGGTGCTCGCGACCGACCTGTCGCGCCACTTCCCGCACATCTCGAAGCTCAAGAGCAAGAGGTTTGCGATCTCGGAGGAGACGCGCGGGCTCGAGGTGACGCTCATCATGGAGACGCTGCTCATGCTCTCGGACCTGGGTCACACGGCCAAGCCGTTCCCGTACCACCAGGTCTGGGCGAACCGCATCTCGGAGGAGTTTTTCCGGCAGGGTGAGACCGAGGAGCGCCACAACCTGCCGATCTCGCCGCTGTGCGACTGGCGGCTCGCGAACCTGCCCAAGAGCCAGATCACGTTCCTGACGCTACTGGCGTCGCCGCTGTTCGAGACCGCGTGCCAGACGTTCGCCATCGACGAGTACAACACGGTCATGAAGGAGCTGCACGGCAACATCCGCACGTGGCAGAGCATGATCGGCCGCAGCGAAAGCGCGCACGAGACGCTCTCCAACCACTCGGGCAAGGCGCTGAAGGACAGGGAGCTCGTGCAGCCCGCGACGGTCGCGAACACAGAGACCCAGGAGCTAGACTAGTTAGACTGAAGAGCTACATTTGCTTTTTGAATCGAAGTTAGAGAGACCACGCCGCCAGTTTTCCCCAAGTACAAATAGCATGTTACCACAGTTTTGTTGCCTGTCGTAAATGACTACTTCTCTTGCCGTATAAACAACAGCGGAATAGATAGATAATGGGGGCGAGCGATCTCCACCCTTTCTTTGATGCCACTCAGCCCAGCTATTAAAACTCAACCTTCTCGCCAAACTCGGTGAAGTAGTTGGACACTGCCACGGAGGACTTGTCGGCGTCGTTCGGGTCGAACCAGACCCGGCACTTCTCGTACGGCGGCGAGTAGAGGTGCATCGTGATCGCGTCCACCTCGGTGTGCGGGTTCCCGACCTTGTGCAGTCCCAGTGAGTCGTCCATGTACGTCACGCCCGACGTGAGCACCGTGTTGGCAGTCTCGACGAGCTTGGCGCCGTCTTTCTGGTACCGCACTTCGTGCACGAAGCCCTGGATGACCTTGACCCAGCAGCCGTCGCTCGGGTGGTCGTGGATCGGAGAGTACTTGCCGCGGTTCCAGCAGATGAGCATGAGCGCGTAGCTCTCGTGGTCGGTCGAGATGAGGTTGCGCGTGTAGTTGCGCGACGCGTCAAAGTGCGCAAACTGCTGCAGCTCGTCCATGTTCACTGGGAACTTCCTACATGGCAGAGATGGGATGGAAGCACACACAGTTGGTAAGCCAGCTGCGCACCAGTGCTTCTTTAAGCAGACAGACAAATAGAAACCAGTCAGAGACGCACTCGAGGAGGTCCTGGAGGTTGGTCTTCTTGTGCAGCGGCAGGTGCTTCTGCTCGTCGTTGTGGAAGAGCTCCGTCTCGATCGCGTCCACGAGCTGCGCGAGATCCGTGGGAACCTCGCGGGTCGCTTCCTCTGCTTCTTGTCGCTGTTGCGCGTGGGCCATTTTGAGCTGCTGAGGTGGTTGTCTCTTGTCTTGTCTTGCTTGCTGTCGTGACAGAGCGAAATCGGAAATGCGAGAGCGAGAGCGAGAGGGAGGGAGGGAGGGAGGGAGGGCAGCGAGAATTGGACAAAGCCAAGCAAACCTGCGTCTGCTTGTTTTTGCTTGTTTGCTGCCCATCCGCTCAACCCTATCCGTTTTGATTAGACGCAAAGATCGCTGCTCCTTGCTTTAGTAGCCTGCGACGCAGTGACAGGTGCTGCAATCAGACAGTGAGCCAGAAAGTGGACAGTGACCTGCAGCATGTTGCAGGCACTAAAATGCCAGCAACAGCTGACAGCAAGCAAGTCGGTTGCTTTTGACTGCGGGTAGGGCAAGCGATGCATCAGCCAATCAGAGCTGGGAAACAGTGGATGACAATCATTCTCCTGGCTCAGCTTTTTCCGCCGTTGCAGGTTGCATTTTTTCTGCACATCATCTCGCGTGACGACGAAGCGTCTGCAGCAGATCCACTCATCATCCAGTCTTCTCAAGTAAGGGAGCAGTCCTCCTGCTCAAGCAGGTGCTGCAGCGAGCTCTCTCGTGAGCGTCTCGAATCCAGAAATGAAGGTGTCGATCTCGTCGTCAAGGCACTCGAGTTGCCATTCCATTGGACTAGAGATCCTTCATCTGCGAGGGGGAGATCCTGGTGCACATGTGCGATGGATAATTTGGTTCATATCGTGGGGTTGTTGTTGACCTACTGCGACATTGCAGTCATCCTGGTTGATTGAAAATGACCTGCAATGATTGCCAGCATCTGTGAATGTGAGTGGGTTCAACAAGGATGGCTCTGATTCGCCTAAATTTGACAGTTTGGGGTTGCTTATTGGCGGAAAATGGAAGTTGAAGTGGTTTCACTTTCTGCTTTCCAAAAAGGAAACGCGCGAATGTCCGCGTCTTGAAAAGCAAAAGCAGCGCAAAGGCGAGAGAGATGAATATGCGGATCGCCCTGAGAATACGTCGCGCAAAGCTGGAGCACGAGTCGGCGAGTCTTCTGCAACGGTGCTACCGCGGTTACACTGGCAAGCGCGTTGCAAGAGCTCTTTTCAGAGCTCAACGCGAAGCCCTCGCAGCGATGAAGATTCAGCGCGCATTTCGCAACCACCAGCGGCGCGAGTTGCTGCTAGTGATTCAGCAAACCAAGCTTGAGCACGACAGCGCGATCAGGCTGCAATGCTGTGTGCGCAGCTATCTTGCGCGCCGTGAGCGGTCTCGTCGCGCGTTGCAGAAGGAGAAGATCGAGGCATCGATCGTCATTCAACGCCATGCTCGCGGACTTCTCGCTCGGCGCCGAGGCGCTCCGCGTGCTCGATTCGAGAAACCCAAGTGGATGAACTTTACGACCATGAACCGGAGCGCGCTGAAGATCCAGCCGTTCTGGTGCGGATACCACGGCCGTCTGGCATCGCATTTGAGACTTCAGGCAAAGAGAGCGCTCGAGTTTGAAGAAAACGAAGCCGCCAAGCGGGTTCAGCTGATCGCGAAAGGCAAAATCGCGCGAGCAGAAAAGCAAA
>JAASFO010000714.1:0-14533 GCA_023333815.1 Globisporangium recalcitrans
ACCCTCAGCATGATTGCAACCTTAACTGAGACTCCACAGTGAAAGGAGCTCGAAACGACGCGGAATGCGCCACAGAATCCATCCGCTCAACGTCAGCAGCAAAGCATCATGCGCCAGCTCATGCTGCGTCTCCAGCGTATCGCGCTGCTGCTAGCGCTCGCACTGCTACTACTCTCTGCCACACATGTGCTCGCCATCGAGACGCACTTCCAGCACCGCTTCCACTACGAGAACTCGGACGACGCATCGTTCGGCGGCGCAGGCGGCCAGTTCACGCGCTGGAACACGCGCACGATCGTCGCGCAGTTCGGCATGGAGACCGGCGCACGCGTCGACATTCATGTGCAGGAGCTCTCGTACCTGCCAGGGTCTAGTGTTCGCGTGCCGTTGGTCTTCACGCTCTACGACAACGACCAGTGGCGCGTCTACTCGGTGCTGCAGCTGCGCGAGACCCCGCTGCGCAGACCCGCGATCCTGTGCCACTACCCTTCTTGTATGCGCTTCGCGGTCATGGGCGATGCGACAAAGCAGAGTGCCAAGACGAAGGAGACGGGACGGAAAGTGTCATTTGTGGTGCAGAAGGCGAGTCTCTACACGCTCCAGATGCAGATCTGCGGCGACGCGAGCGTCCAGGTCAAGGTATCAGATACAGCATTCCTGTTGCTGGATGGACGGGTGAATGAGACTTGCTACCAGATGGTGGCTGGTTCTCTGTGGATGCACCCCACCTATTATATGGCTGACTTGCACTTGTATTTGTTGAGAAAGGGGTTCGCGAGAATGGTGAACTTGGGCTACGACGGCCGCCTGTCGGAGCACCTGGGCGTGGACCAGCTGGGGCTCCTCCCGCTCTACAAAGGTCGGTTATGGCTGCTGTACGATACGCAAGTGTCAGTTCGTTGGGTATTGACTTGGTTGTGTATGGTGCTGGCGGTGGGCGTGCTCTTGCTCCTGCAGCTGTGATCTTCGCCTACACGCTCTTCTCGCTGCTCTGGGTGCTCGAGTGCTTCCTCCGCAAGCAGAACGTGCCAGTACGTCGACCATGCACACTATCCACATCTCTACTCATTTACTGGTGCTATAACCTAGTGCACGTCGCCTCCCACCAATCTACAGAGATCAGCTACGCGTTCCAGGTCGCGCTGCACGTCAAGACCATCGAAGCCACGCTCGCAGTAGGTTATGGCTACGACGACCGCGCCACATACACAACCTGCATGCCTGCAATAGCCGAGAGCAACCTAACACCATTCCTTCCTTCCTTCCTTCCTTCCTCCAGCTCTGATTCTACCGCGAGCTGAGCCTCACGGGCTCCCAGAACGCGTTCCTCGACACGCTGCGCGACGTCTTCGAGAGCGCCAGCAGCGCCGTGCTGCTCTGCGTGCTGCTCTTCGCGTCGCTCGGCTGGTCGCTCATGCGCGACGACCTCTCGCGACGCGAGTACCGGCTCATCGCCGTGCTCTTCAGCGTCTACTTTGCGATCGCGCTCGTCAAGGCACTCTGCGACCCGGACGCCAACGACGAGATCTGCAAGGCGTACCTGCTCACCGAGTACATGATCAAGTCCGTGGTGATGCTCGGCGTGGTCGTGGCGCTCAACTTCACGATCAGCCAGCTGCGTCTGGCGCTCACCGAGGCGCGCTGGAACCACTTTGTCACGCCGCTCACCTACATGAAGCTCAACCAGTTCCAGTGCGTACAACGCGCACTTGTATGCACCAACCTAAGAACCAGGTCATTGTGTAGTGTGGTGCTAACCAACTTGTAAACTGTGTCCACCAAGTGTAGACGCTTCCGAGTGGTGTTTCTGCTCTACCTGCTGATCCCGACCTGCCTGCTGATCCTGAGCGCAAGTCTTTGTGGCTTTGCTTGGTCGCTGCTCTATGATCCGAAAACCTAACCTTGTGATGTGTATGTGTCACTCACTATGCAGCTGCTGGTGATCACGCCGCCGGGCTCCTGGCGCTTCGACTGGGTCAATTCGCTGCTGAGCGAGTGCGCGGCGCTCTTCATTTACGTCAGCGTCGGGCTCGTCCTGCGACCGCTGGACGCGTACATTTACGCAAGGGTGCGTGCGTCTCGCAAAAGTGGACACTTTGTGTCTTTCTCGCGAGTGTTTGGCAGGTGGACAGTATTGGGATGATGCTGACCAATGCTGTTGGTATTTGTGTGAAATGCAGATCTCGAAGGGCACCAACATCTCCAGTAGCACCACCACCACCACCACAACCAGCAGCAACAGCAACAGTGAGGGAGCAGACCCAATGGAGACGCTGGCAGCAGCAGCAATGCCTCGCCAAGTGCAGTCCGGAGGAGTGGTGGTGAGACCCGTTGACACCGACGCGATCGAGAGCAATCGCCGCCTGCTGGCGCAGTACCCGCCTCCACTCTCGCCAGGAGAGGGTTCTGCACGCTCCAAGCCGCTTTCTTCGCCATCACCGTCTGCGCCGATGTCACCAGCGTCACTGCAGATGTCGTCGCCAAGTGCCGCTGCTCTCTGAGGATGAGCAGAAACGGTCGGTGCATTTCCTTCCTCGAGCGATGCTTGAATTGCACTGCCAAACTCATTCGCCAGTTCATCACGTACTCAACACAAAGTATAATACCAATCACTGCACTCACTCAATGCTGGAGTAGTGCATTACTCTTTTTCTTCTTCGCCACTGGACTCCACCACTCCTTCTTCAACTTGAGCTACTTCAGGAGGAGGAGGATTTAGACTCAAGAGCATGGCGTTGGGCTTCACCGCGAGCACGTCACGCAGAATGTGCGCCATCTTGCGGTCCTGGTTCGTCACGAGCGTTCGGCGCCGAAGCAGATCCTGGGTTTCTTTCGTCTTCTCACGCTCGAGCCGCTGGATCCACTCGAGCGTCGACTCGTCTGAGAGAAGAAGCTTTCGCTCTCTCTGCTCTTGCTGCCGACTCTGGGACAACGAAGGATCTGACGGTGTGGAGGCGTCAGTTTGAGTTTGCACCCGTGAAGTGGAAGAAGAAGCAGCTCATTCTTCCAAGAAAGACGCAAACTCCCTCGTGGCGCGATCAAAGTCCTGGCACTCGACGACGCCAAACAGCCCGTGCACGATCAGCTGGCGGCTCTCACTCGCTTGACTCGATTCGTGCAGGTGGACCAGGAGAATCCGCATGGACACCGGACCAACGTCAAACGCGCGGAGCGTCCACTCAGACTCGAAACCTGTCGGGTTGTCCAGCTCACTAGCGTTTTTCCTCATCTCTCCGGTAGCATCACTTCCTTGCACAGCACTCGAAGCAGCATTCTCGCTGCTCGTGGCCACGTCGCTCGGATCCGATTCGTCATTGTCAGCGTCACCGTCATCTTCGCTCGTGGTGGTAAATTTGGAGGCGAGGACACTTGGTTTGCCCTTCAGAACCTTGAATTTCGAAAACACCTGGGCGTCGGCATCAACGACCGAGATCCAAGACGCGTTCGAATAATCGCCACCATCGCTACCTGAAGGGAGAGGTGCGCTCGGATCAATGCCCACGCGCGCCTTCTCGCCGTCGTACTGCCACTGCCTGGGCTTGCTGTGCCACGAGTCGATTTCATCCGGCTCCAGGATCGGTTTCTTTGCTTTCTTGGCCGTGAGTTGTTTCGTTCCGGACTTTTCACTCTTGTCTTCGTCTTCACCATCCTCGTCCTCCTCGCCGTCGTCGTCTGCACTGGTCGCCGTGTCCTGTTCCTCTAAACTCGTCTCGCCCACAATCCAATCCACGGGAAGCAGCAGCTCCACACACTTGCGCCGCGCCTTCTGCTTGAGTTTTTCCACTGCAGGCACAAGGATGATCCAGAGACTCAGAGGCGAGTGAGATGGTATCTTGCGCCATTTCTTGCGCATGTCGTCGTGCTTCGTGAATAGCACGCGATACAAACTGAGCGCGACCTCGCCCGCAAAGTAGATCCTGTCGGCGACTTCCAGCAAAGTGTCAATCAGACGCAGCTTCCCAGCCAAGCTCTTACCGCCGACAATCGCTGTAGTGGTGTCAAGGGCTCGTGGCTTCATGTCTTCTGATGAGAGTGATGATGATGACGAAAGGGAAGGCTGTAGGATCTGAGCCCACTGCTCCACCTTTTTCAGCAGGTGGGGTCCGAGCATCACGACTGGTTTGGCTGTCTTCTTCTTCTCAGGTTGCTGCTCATCTCCAGAGCCAGAGTTGCTTGAAATAAAGACGCTCTCGCATGGAGGTGGGAGAAAAGCGTCCACCACGAACGCATCACAGATATCCGCAAGCTGAGCCCGTAATGCCTCCGCTTGCAGGCGCTCGACAGCAGTGGAGTCGGATACGAGAGACGCACCAGCAGCTGACTCTTGTTTCTCGTCCGCACGGGGAAGTATTGTCGTTTCCTTAGCAAGTGGGGCGGCTGCTGGGATTGCAGGGAGTGGGGCGACCGCTGCTGCTGCTGCTGCTACCTTTGTCTGCGGAGCAGTGACCACCACGCTTTTCTTCCTCCGCTCGCCTCCTTGATCAGCTGCGTCAGAATACTGATAGACTGCGCTGCTCTCGCCACTTTCTCTGGGACAAAGTCATCTCGGTCGCGCAGCTCGGGCGAGAATTGCCACTTGAGCGCTTTGGTGTCGCTGGCTTGAGCAGTGCCAGGACCGACAGCTCCTCCAGTTTCCGCCAAAGCGTTTGATGACGAAGCAGTAGATTCCTTCACAAGCGTGAACCAGTTTGCGAGATCCAAATCGACTTGAAGCAAGAGCACGCCTTTTGCAAAACCTCGCGAGCACTTGGAAATTGGTTTGTGATCGCAGCCTCCCGACTTCCCCAGCGCCTGCTTGAACGCGAGCTTGTCGCTCAAAAGCACCTCTCGCAGTCGTTTGCGCTCGTGTTCGCACTGGAGCTGGTACTCCAGGTCGAATGCGATTGCCTCGTCGATCGCTCGCGTCAGGACTTGGGCGACGCCTTTCTCGGTTCCCACTCGCACGATCTTATTATCTTGCTTTTGTTGCTGCTGAAGCATGCGCGTGATGCCGTGGATCACAGGCACTTCGCTGCACAGGTGCGCGATCTTTTGCGCGAGGTGCTCACTGAGAGCGGACGAATCGTACGGCGCAGCGTAGGCTTCCATGTACGTGGCTCGAAACGCGTCCTGCAGCTGAGGTCGCAGCAAATCGATGCTTGCTTCCAACTCCCGACGCTTCTCGAGTCTTTCTTGGATGGCGCGTTCTCGGCGAGCAGCACGGACCGCTTTCTTCTCTCGATCCGTTGGCTTCCTCGTGGGTTGTATCTTTCGGCTACCTTCGTCTTCATCCTCGCCATCCTCTTCTTCATCCTCTTCTCCTTCCATCTCGGCAATCTTCTGAGCGCTCAGAGCGTCCGCCTTGCGAGTGACCGCGCGCAAAGTCGAGAGATTCAAGTCCCAGTGCTCTTCCTCCTCTCCACCCATCACTAATGATGGCGACACAGCGACTCCTGTCTCTTCTCCAGCAGCATTCTCGAACCTCCTGCTACTGCTGCCACTCGACTTGGCTCGCTCTGTACCAGGTGGGACGACACTGCTAGTCGGTCCAGGAGGTTCCTCCCTTTCATGACTGTTCTCAGCACTTGAAGCATCATCAGATTCACCACCAGTACCACCACCACTCTCTGGAACGCCATTGTAGGAGGCAAGCACTCGACGCGCCTGCGCGTACAGCTCTCGACATTTGCCCACAAGCGCGTCGCTGTAGTAGACGTCGCCAAACGCGTCGCGGTTCAGATCGTAGAATTGGTTCATTTCTGACGCATTGCGGAGCTCTGGGAAGTCCACTTTCGGCTTCGAGTCGACCTGTTTCAGCACATCTTCGACGAGCTGCTCGACCATGAACACGGTTTCCTGCTTCTCAATTGCGCGCATTTGAGCCAAATGCTGTGTGGTGGGGGTGAAATTGTCAACTGCCGTGCACTTCAAGTGGACTGCAATCGGTTTGTAGCCGAAAACCTTAGCGTCTGGAGATCTTGGACTCTGTTGTGGACCATTGCCACCACTGTCACCGCCAGTAGCACTCATAATGCTGCTGCTGTGTCCTGTGCCTGAACCAAAACGGATCCACGTCCAGCAGCCACTTCTCCAGAAACAGTCTGGGCTTCGGCGCCTCAAAGCTGAACACAAACGTCTCCTGCTCTCCAGGGAGGATATTGCCCTGCGTCTGCGACACAAACGTCTTCTTCAGAGACAGAGTCGACTCCTGACAGTTGGTGGTGAGTTCTTCTCTCTGGTTCAGATGCGGCGTGATGCTCGGATGGAAAAAGTCCTCGCGAGTCCACTGAAAATGGAGCACCGTGCTCCCGTCGTTGTTCAGCGCGACGGATCGCTGCAAAAGCTGGCTCGTGTCGCCGTAAAAGCTCAGGAGCGGTGGCTCTGGTCCCTCGCCATTACCATTTGGAGATATCTGGGACTTCGCATAGAAATCATCGACGTTTTTCAAACCCAAGACCGAGATCTGTAGACTCGGACCGCTCTGCTGCTGCTTATTTCCATCGCGAGCACTCGACGACTGCTGGCTCATCAATGCAGCTCTCTCCATAGCGCTGTCTTCAAGCGGGAGGGATAGCACGCTGCCCTCAGGCGTGCTTCCTCTGTTGTTGTCGTTCGTGCTGCTGGCATCGCCCCTTGACGCCCACTCAAAGAGGTCCACCGTGTCCACGACCAGTTTGCTGCTTGCGCTGTCGTCTACTTCGTGCGGAAGCAACACTTGGAGCTGCTTTCTCAGCCGCCGCTTCTTCCTCGCGAGCAACTCGAGCGACCGCTTCTCCAGCAGCGACACGGGCTTGCTGTTGTTGCGATTGTTGTCGTCGCTCTCCTGATCCTCATAGTCTTCACATATTGTAGCCTGACTGCAATGAACAGCCTTGACACCAACATGGTCCAGCGGTCGTCGGATGCGCGGACCCAGTCGCGTGCTCTCGCGAATGGGACAAAACAAACCGCTGAAGATATTCCCCACAGGCACAAAGCGCGTGCCGTCGCCACGTAAACTCACGAGCCAAAAGTCGCCGCCCACTTTCTCCGAGAGGGGACGCGCTTTCTGCAGCGCGTCGTACATCTCCACTTGCTCGCGGTATTTGGTCGCTCGGCTCATGACGAGCTCTCTCTCGGCTTTGCCCAGCTTCTTGCACGCGCGCGTCTTGAAGTGCTCCCAGTCGCGGTTGATCTGCTGCCAGTGTTTGAGCGCGTTCTACTGCCGCTGGTGCGCCAGGCGCTCGTGGATCGGAAGCGTCTGCAGCCACTTGCGGCGCTGCACGAGCGCGTCTCTTCGCTTCTTGGCGTCTTGTTCCACCTCGAGCTGCATGACCGCTCGCGTGGCACTGCTGGTATCAGCGTCAGTATCACCAGATCTAGGAGGCAAGGAACCCGTGGACTGGTGGTGGCTGTTACCACTACTACTGGTGTCGACAGCGCTCGTGATACTATCGCCAATGCTGAGCTGGCTGATGGTCTTGCGCTTCATGGACGCTGTCAGGTGTTGTGGCGACCTCCTCCTCCTCCAAGTCCGCCATTGCGCAGTTCGGAAGCGCTGCGATGGTCTCCTCTCGTCTGCTCCAGGAGGTACTTTTGGTACAGCCCCACGTCCTCGGAGCTCCCCAGTGCGGCATACGTCGGCAGTTTGGTATCAAAACCACTGTTGGTACTGGGAAGCCGACCCGCACTTGAGCCCAAGCTTGTTGCTACCACAGGTCGCTCTGCCCCTGCTGGC
Organism: Globisporangium recalcitrans; assembly: GCA_023333815.1. NCBI lineage: Eukaryota > Oomycota > Peronosporomycetes > Pythiales > Pythiaceae > Globisporangium > Globisporangium recalcitrans. The sequence goes on from JAASFO010000714.1 coordinate 7,697, forward strand.
GGCGCGTCACTGATTTTTCTCGCGACGATGATCGTGCGCGAGCGCTTGTTACTGGCGCTCGAGTTGGCGGTCGAGGGCTTCTTCGACGACGCGAGGCTCGCGTCCGATGGCGAGCCGTTCATGACTTGAGCGTGGAGGGTGTCTCCGAGGCACGGAGGGCTCAGACGCGTGCCGCCCGCTCCCCAAAGAATATCTCTTCAACTGGAAAAGCTGTCGCGAAGTCGTGCAGAGAGAATCAGTTGGTCGAGGCGCGCGTCTCTTGAACTGGATCCAAGGTGTCGCGCACACAAGATTCAGCAACCCTTGAGGATCCCAATATGAACAGTCGCGCAACCGTTTCCTTGTTTGGTTCTACCCATCGCCAGATCAAGCACTCCTCCAAAATGACGCACTGGCCGCCGCAGAATGGGGAGCGAGTGCCGCTATGGGACGCCGTGTATGCGCAGGATATCGTCGCAGTGCAGAAGCTGCTGGCGGTGCCAAGTGGCGTGGAGCAAGTGAACATCCCACATGGAGTTTAGTCTCAAGATCAGTTCACAGAGTGCATTCACGAAGAACTTCGACGCTGCATGCATACCTGAAGGGCTCTGACACTCTCTGTGTTGCTAATGCGATGACCAGATCTGGCAGCAGACGAGCGTCCACCTCGCAGTCAGCAAAGGCAACAGCAAGATCCTCAAGACGCTGCTGTTTGCCGCCAACATCAACGTGAATGCGCGAACGGTGAGCTGAGCGATTGGTTTATGCTTCGGTATCAACAAAGTCGCTCATACGAAAGTGATCTTGGCACAACCCAACAGCTTAATGGCACGACACCGTTGCACCTGGCGCTTGAGCGGAACCGAAGGGACATGGTCGAGGATCTGCTGCTCGTCGGTGCCAACCCGCTGCTCATCAACGTGGGTACCTGCCTACTTTGGCACAACACGGTGCGGTACTCACGACCAGAGTTCTTTGCTCTCAAGCAGCACACTGGAAAGAACGCGATTGCCATGGCGAGAGTCAAAGGGCTCGCTGACGTGAGCTCCATGCTGCACCAATATGCGGAGAACCGACCGTTCCAGGAAGATCTAAAAGCCCAGCAGCAGTTCCGATCGCAGAGCCAGAAAACGAAGCCTTGAACGGATATCAAAGTGCGACGCTGCGCGATACAAGAGACTGCGGTTACGTCAGCAGTACGCTTGATTCATTGATTGCTTGACATACCACCCTGGTGATCACATCTTGCACTCCAATTCCAAACTGCGACACAGTAACAAACAGCTCACTGAATGGTGCGGTGGGGCTTGCCGAGTTGAGCCTGTGCATTGCAGTCAGTCAGTCGGAGAACTTAGAACAGCGGGTCGTTCTTCATTGGTGAGCTTCCAGTCTTGAGAGACTCGGGCGCTTCAAATAGCCGGCGGCTCATCGTGTGGTCGTAGGCTTCGCGCTCGACGCCGTCCTGGTCCACGACCGGGAACACGCCGTTCGGAAGTCGCTGCTCTGAGCCCACGAGCGGCGGGTTCATCACACTAACAGACCATTCACAGTCCGTACAATCCACAGCATTAGCATTAGCATTCATCTGCAGCATGCAGAATCAATCGCACCCATTCGTCGATCGCACCTGACAGCGTGGAGCTCGTCAGACTCGGCTTCGAGCTCAATGCGTTCCGATGCGTTGAGTGCGAAGAACGAGCCCGCCGACACCTTGTGCGCTTGGTTCTCGCCGGCTTTGCCACCGTGGCCGTCGAGCTGCACGAGCGTGCCGTGGCCGCTGGTGATCATCACGGCGTACACGTGGTTGCGGAACTCGAGCTGCACGGGTTTGCCCTTCTTCAAGATCTCGTGCTGCACCGAGAAGCCGCACTCGTCGCTGCGCACCAAGTAGCGGCTATCAAACACAGCAGCAAGAGAGTAACACGCGCGCCGTAAATGCACAAGCCCGCCTTTATAGATGCACACACAACGCAGAGCGCAAGACACAGAGAAGGATGGTGGTTCGTTCTCTTACCGGCTTTCGAGTGCGCCGTTCTCAGACGTGACGACGCGGGACTTGTCCTGCTGCACGTCCGCAGGCGACTTGAAGAGCAGCGACGCCGAGCGACTCGCGTGCAGCAGGCGGCGGCCCATAGTAGCAGAGGTGGATGAGGCGACGCGGCGCGTGGCCATCGAGAGCAGCATCGGAGCGCGCATCATGCCTCTCTCTGTGTCTGTCTTGTGTCTTTCTGACTTTTGGCTCGATTTTTGACACTGAGGGGGAAATAAACCTTTGCAATTTGCGCAAATTGCAGTCAGAAAAGAAGGTTACGCAGAATGGTAACCAGTGTTGCTGGTTGAGGTTACAGAGTAACCTCCGAGAGCTTTTGTGTGGGGTTACGACGTGAGCATTGATTATGCGAAATGTAATCACCACATCAGTACTTCAACAGTTTGCTGCTGTGCATTTTTATTGGCAAATCAGCGAAGCCACTGACGTAGTGGTCATGTCTGTGCAACTGTACTGATTTTATCTCGCACTTTCTCCTAAATGCGTGCAGCTGGTCGTCGCACCAGAACGAACGCCACTGCGTTCACAACGACATTCTCAAAGCCTGTCGAAGCAAGGGCACGCAGCGCCATCGCCAAGACCTCCGTTCGTTTCCAGCAAGGCACCGACCGTCGCGCAGACAAGCAGCTACACACTTCCTCTCGTGCTCCCCGCTTCTAGAGTGAATCATGGGCAACGGCGTGTCGGGTGAGATCGAGATCTTCGCGGAGGGCGAGATCGAGGCGGAGCTCAAGCGACTGGGCGGCGCGGGCGACATCGGGCTCAAGAAGCTCGTCAAGAAGAGCTACAACGACGTGATCCAGATGATCATCCGCCCCGCGCGTGCCACGTACCTCATGGACGCGCTCGGACTGCGCGAGTTCAGTGTGCCGGCGTCCAGCGCAGACCTCCACCTGAGTGGTCACGGCGGCAGCAGCACGACAAGCGGTCCGTTTGTGCGCCGCGAAGACTTCCACGTACTCAACGACCGCGAGCTCAAGGTGCTCTGCTCGCACTGGCGATTGTACGCAAGCCGCGAGAGCAAAGCGCCGATGGTCACGCCCTGCTTGGTGTATCTGCACTCGAACCTGGGCTCGCGCGTCGATGCGCTGCGCGTGCGCGACCTCGCGCTGCAGCGCGGCTTCTCCGTGCTCGCGTTCGATTTTTCGGGCTCCGGCCACTCGGACGGCATTTTTGTGACCATGGGCTGGAACGAAGCCAAGGATCTGCACTTTGTGCTGCAGCAGCTGGAAGACGACGAGTCCGTGCAGGAAATCTGCATCTTTGCGCACAGCATGGGGACGTTCCCGGCGATCGTGAACGTGGCGTCGCGCGCGCTCGCCGTCGCGGACAAGAAGCTGCGCGAGAGTATCGAGTCGCATCTGCCGTCGCACCTGCGCAGCGCGAATGTGAACGTGATGGCGAAGCCCATCCGCGGCATGGTGCTCGACGGCGCGTACTCGTCCATGGACACGCTCATCCGGGAGCTCATGGAGTCGGTGCAGGAAGAAGGGTTCAACATCCCCAAGCCGGTCATGAAGCTCGCATGCAGCGTCGTGATGCAGAGCGTGAAGAAGCGCGCCGAGGTGAACCTGGACCAGCTCAAGCCCATCGACTTTGTGCGTGCGTGCTCGATCCCGGCGCTCTTCATTACGGGCACGCAGGACCGGTACGTGGCGTCGCACCACAGCGAAGAGCTCGCGAATCAGTACGCCGGTCCGGCGCTCATCATGAAAGTGGACGGCGACCACTACGGTCAACGTGAGCAGCAGGTGTACAGCGAGTCCGTGGACTTTCTCTTCGGCGCCATGCGCTCAGCGTCCATGAGATAGAGAGATAAAGGGAATGGAACCAGGAGAAACACGAACATGCCGAATAAAATAGATTTTGTACTCACTGGGAAGTCGATTATGGAGACGTGGACTTTTGTTTTCGTCCCAGACGATATAGATATTGGAAACACGCAACAGCATGCATCTTGTGTAGTTCATGTTTGAGATTGGACTGACGCTGTCCTGCGGAGGGGGCTCAGCAGCAGCAGCAGTCCATTTAACGGCATCGTTGCTGCAGCGAGCACTCATAGTTGACGTCGATGAAATAGTCGGACGACCCGTCTTCGCTGTCGTAGAGATCGCGAAAGTGGATGTACTTGGACGGCGAGATCTCCAAGTTGCCCTGCTGGTCTTCACTGAACTCGTCCAAAAAGTCGTACTCGAGAAGCTCCTCGCTGTCCACACCCTCCTCATCCTCGTCATCTTCAGCAATCGCACTCGTGCTCATGGAAACTCCTCGAACGGAAGAGCTCCTTCGACTCCCTTCGCTGCTGCTGATGCTGCTGTTTGTCGCCGTGTCTGCTGTCACTGCGGACGCTCGCTCCATGGATTGCTTCGCTCGAGCGGCAGCGCGCCGCGCCTCAATCTCCGCGACCTCGACCTCGATGTCGTTGCGATAGTACTGGCGCAGCTCGTGGAGCGAGTCGAACGGGATCGAGCCAACGAACGACTTGTCCATCGTCAGTCGGATCAGCGTGTCACAGACACACTCGTCGCGGTTGAGGAGACCCGTGCGGTACGGCGCCGTGATCTGCGCCAGCGTTTCGTGGGAGACCTTGAACATCTCGTACACTTCAAAGGCGTCCTCGCACGCCAGGATGCGCGGCTGGTTCAACTTCAGCAGCGCCAGTCCGACCCGGAGCAGCACGTGGCTGCCTTCGCAGAAGAACACATCCCAGATGCGCATGACTGGCTCAAACGGAAGCGTGTTCAGGAACAGACACAGGAACCATTTCAACGTGAATGGCTCGAAGTCAACGCCAAGCGACCGCATGTGCTGGTACAGCGCAGGAAGCTTCTGCTGCACCAAGTCCGAGAACACACGCTGGTCTGCGCGACTCCCCGCCATGCTTCTTGTGTGGTAGTGGGGCGTGAGCTCTTCGACGATCGACACGAGCACCCAGAACGCTTCCTCTTCCTCCATGTGGTGCAGCAGCACCGCAGCGAGAAAGTTCATGCTCTGGCAGTAGCCAATCGTGGGGTTCCTCAGGCTATACGCCTGCAACACGCGACGCAGCTCGCCCATGCTGCTTTGGCGCAAATGATCTTCCGAGTCGGCCACTTGCTCGACTGGGAAAGTACGCGGCAAGTCTTTCTCGATCTCCATGGACGCGCATTTGCTCAGAGTGTGCAGGCGCTTGACCAGATCCGGATACGATTCCGCAGCGGCACTCTGCTTCTCTGCTGCACCCGAGCTCATCCACCACACGCGGCCACGAAGGTGCGGCGGGATCCCCGAGCGCAAGAGCGAGTCGAACTGCCGCGAGAGCAGCAGCACTTCCGCCGCGTTCGCAAAGTTCGAGAACACTTGCTTCACCGCCTTCCCGGCTTTCGACGGCGACATCTTCTCGGGGTCTTCGTCACTTGAGTGCTTGCCGACTTTCGTCTCCTCAATAGCTCCAACCGCGTCACCATTCGTAACATCACAATGCACCGCCGCCGTGGTCGTGTCCCTTCTCTTCTCCTGCTCCTCGAGCTCGAGCATGAACCTCTTCTGGTTCTCCTTCCACTTCTGGCAGATGCGATCCTGCTTCCAGTCGTGTCCGTCGAACTTCTCGCTCCACTTCTTCACGCGGTGCAAGTAATTCTCCTCCAAAACCGCCCACGAGTCGTCCGGGTGCATGAGCTGGCAGCGGAACACCTGGTACTCGCAGTTGCACGTGACCTGGCGCTGCTGCAGCTGCAGCTGCTCCATCGCGAACTTGAGCTGCAGCTTCATCTTGCGCTTGCTGATCGTCGCCACGCGCGTGCGGTGCTCCTGCTGCAGCTTCTCGCCATCATGCTGGTGGTCGCCTGGCGTGTCTGCGTGATGCACGTGCTCGTAATGGAGGTCGTCGCTGTCGTCGCTCTCAGCGGGGGGGAGCACGAGGCGGAAGCGCTGGCGGGGTCGGAAGCACGCGAGCCGCTTGCCGTGCGCGTGCGCGTACCGCTCGCGCTGCTTCGCGCGCTGCTCGTTCAGCGCGTTGGCCGCCGCCGCCGCCGCGTCATCATCGAGCGGCGCCGCGCGTCCTCCCATCGTTGCTGCTCGAGTGCTTGCCTGCTTGAGATGATGGCTGCTGTTGTAACAGAGAGAGTGAGAAGAAGGACGAGGACTGATGCTGGCTTCATGGTGATGACAGAAAGAAGAGTGGGAAGAGCGGTGTCTGTTGCGCCCGACTGGTTATACGCAGAGATCTGGTCTGCCGGTCCTTTTGTGTGCAGCTATACAAATGATCAGAGAGTAGGTGCGGGTTCAAGAAGGAGGAGTATACGTATTCTGATGTGCCGGATTACTGAGCATTTCTGGCGGGCGCAATAACCGATCTCTAACCTCGAAAGAGCAAGGTTTATTCCAAAAGTGTCGAAACGATTGAGGTTATACAAACAAAAAGGGAGGGAATGATGGGTTTTGTAGAGGGAATGATGTGTTTTGTGTGCCTGAAAAGCAAATGGAGAGCGACTTGAGTGAGGACATCTCACATTGCGACTGCAGGAGACATTATGCTTTTCCATACTGCGATAATGAATGGTGAGCTTGATTACTTGAGTCTGGCAACCTGGGCGATCGATCAGCGTCATACTCGAATGCTGGACGTCGATCGCCTGATCTCAGTTGATGGTCTGCTCCCTCACTGTTGCTGTTGCTGGTTGTTGTTGTGGTGGTGGTGTTGCTACTGGAGATGTTGATGCCCTTCGAGATCTGCATTTCACACAAATACCAACAGCATTGGTCAGCATCATCCCAATACTGTCCACCTGCCAAACACTCGCGAGAAAGACACAAAGTGTCCACTTTTG
>JAASFO010000715.1:0-14520 GCA_023333815.1 Globisporangium recalcitrans
GCTCTTTCAGGTGCTCTTCCACTGCGTTGATGTCCGCCAGCGGCGTCTTCGCCAGCACCACCTGTTTGCTCGCGCCGCTTTCGCCGATGATGTACAGATGCCGATTCGACGACAGCACCGTCACGAGCACGAGCTCGCCACAGTCGAGATCTCCGTCGACCAGGAGCTTCCGCATCATGTCTTCGTCTTCTGTTTGCAGCTGGTCGAGGGGCGGACGATAGTGCAGCCCACTTGGCTCGACAACGAGCAAGAGCACTGTGTCTCAATGGACATCCAACAAAGAGGGTACTTATTATGCGAAATAGAGAGGGCAGAGTTTCAGTATACACATGCAGTACACGAGGGGGTATACGCACGCAGCAGTCGAAATGACTTTCCAGTCGCCACACAAGCAAAAAGCAACAAACGCACGCGGAGGATGCTGGACATCCTGTCGTCGCCGCTGCGCGGGTACATTGCGCAGAACCTGCAGTTCTACCTGAGCAAGTACATCGAGGGCATCCAACTGGAGGGGCTCGGGCTCTTTGGCGGCGACCTGGTGCTCAACGATCTGGAGATCAAGCGCCATGTGCTGATGGTAAGGAGAAAGTGCGGCGCGCGCGTGCGTGCGTGGCGGGCATCGCGGGTTGCTTTGAGTTGGCACCATGCCGTGACGCGGTGACTGGTGCGCTCCTGGCTGACTGCTCTGGCGTCCTGTGTCTTGTGTCTTGTGCTATTGCTGCTGGCAGGAAAGCTTGGAGATCCCGTCTTCGTTCGACTTCTCGCGCGGATTCATTCGAGTACGTTGGCTGCTTTTTGGTGAGGGGTGGATAGGATTTGCCAGGCGCATGCGCAAAGCAAGGGGAGAGTGGGGGCTGAGTGCTGACGGCGTATGTGTGGGGTGTGAATGAAATGCGCTGATCGATATACAGGAGCTGCGCATCCACATCCCGTGGACGCAACTGCTGTCCCAGCCGATTGAAGTGAAGCTGTACACGATTGAGTTAATTCTCACCGCACGCAGCGATGCGGAGCGATGCGCGCAGCGCACTGCTTCAAGCGATCTACCGTCGAGCTCTTCTGCAAACGCAAAGTACGTGCATCTGCCTCATGAGAACTAGCTAGCACCTTGCGTTCGTCCCAGTATTATGCTGATGTGTGATGGTGTGATTTTGTATGTGAATGTAGATCTGCACAAGATCCTTCCGCGCCAGAGCCAAAGATCGAGCAACCGAAGTCGGGTTGGCTACACGACTCGCTGCAGAAAATCCTGGCCAACATCAGTATCCAGGTACAGAACCCTGTGTGTCGTAGACCTTCTCGTGAGCGTACTGATTCGAAGCGCTGTCGATGCTCTCTGTTTGTAGGTCAACAACCTCGTACTAAAGTACGAACAGGACGACATCGTGCTCTCGGTTGCGCTTGGGGTATGTGTACATGCGTTGTTTGTTTCTCTGAATGTCCTTCTGCTTGCCAGAGAGTGACGCTGTTCCATGTTGGCTGTCTACATGTTCCTGCGGACAGACGCTAGACTTTTATTCGGCGAGCGCGGGAAAAGACTGGAAGAGGAGCTTTGAAGAGCCCCAAGGTCCGGCACAAGCCATCTGCAAGGTAGGTCTCTGCCAAGCAAGTCTACGTCGGATGGACTGATTGCTGTTCGATTTACCGAATCAGTCTGCGTTAAGCTAATGCGGATACATGTTTCGTGGCAACAGAGGATTGATGCGAAGGACTTGACGATTTTCCTCGATCGGTATACGCGCGGTCGCAGCGACTCCAAGACTGCGGACGTGTATCGAAAGGTTGTCGGATACGAAGTCCCAGTGCTGACGAGGACGTCAGTGTCCGCGCGAGCGAAAATGCTCATGAAACCGCGAGCTGCAGTACCAGTTCCTGAGACGAATTCGAGCCCAATCCCTGTCGCTGGTGACACCTCAGGGAACGGACCGGTTGTTGATCTCCCCTCTCGACCGTCAGTCGTGTGTGACCCCTTCTTTCTGTACTCGTGCAATCGCTCCAAGATCAAGCCGATGTACGAGGTGGACATTTTCGTCGGAGAGCTCACGTTCTCGCTCAGTGATCGGCAGTTGCAAATGATTGCCCAGCTCTTGAGAATTGCATCACCAAGGAAAGAAACGTCAAGCTCCAGTGAGAAGGAATCGCGAGCTGTCCCGGCGCTACTCTCCGTTCTGCCGTCCGGTGAACCATTCGCGAAGAGTGTGGAGTCAAAGCTGGTTCCAGACGTGGGTCGAAGCGAAAGGGTTGCAGAAGCCCAAGCACAAGACTCGAAGGCGCCAAATAGTAAAGAGTCCTGGCTCGGATGGGCGATGAACGCACTCGGTGGGAGTGAAAATGACGAAGAAGATGATCTGGAATCTGAGATTATCGCGGAAACAAAGCAAGCGCTGATGCGAGTAAACACGACATTGGCTGCAGACGCTGCGGCGAAGGCAGCGCTCAAGGCTCAAGAAGGACCGTTTTCGTTGGTCTCGTGTGTGCGACTCTGCATTCGAACTATGTCGCTCACACTTCGCAAGCACCTGCAAGAGAGCCAAGACAACCTCAACGAAGCGGATGATAATACGGCAGTCAGCGTCACGGAAGAGCTGGTGCCAGTAGCGAATCTCGGACTGGTGAGAGTGCCAGTGCAGAAAACAAGATCTCGGGTCTCGCGACCTGCGACGCCACTCTGCACGCTTCGGTTGCATTACGTCGCGCTCGAAGGCATCTTCGTTCAGGGTGACGAGCGGAAATCCGACCTGGTGTTTGAGATCGAAAGAGTGGAGCTGCTGTCGATCGCCAGCGATGGCCAATATACCAATGGCGGTAAACAAGACGATGCTCCGATCTTCCAGTGGGGGTCTGTGGACACGGTGGCGTTTGCGAACTGCGTCTCCCATCCGTATTTCATCAGCTCGTTCTATGGAGAAGAGTCGAGGCATCTGAACCGTCGGGAGACGCGGAGCTTTGAGCTTGTGAAAGTGAGCTTCGACACTGAAATTCCTGTGTGGAAGACGCTGGAGTCGACCCGCGCTACGGAGACAGAGTTTGATTTCCAGGCGCCATGTGAGTGCTCGATAGTCTGGAGAGGGATGAGTATCCCATGCACTCCGACCTCGACATTGCACAGAGTTTGCCAGGATGTCACCAAGTCAATCGGCTTGAAAGAGAGGACTCTGGACGGAAAGACTCTTCTGCTTGCGCTGACAAGAGCATCGAAGCTTCACGCTGTATCTATTCAAGCCACTGAGAAGCTGCAGGAAGCATTGAAGGATATCGCTGGAGAGTACCAACAACTTCGGAGTCCAGACCTTGTCGCTGTCGAAAACATGCAGCAGCTGTTGCAGCCTCAGCTGCTCGCGCTTCTAGCTCGCCAAACGCTTCACACGTGCGGTGCCGAGTCGCTGTCTTCTTCGTGTCGGAGCAACGATATTCGCCGCCGCAGTGTCCACTCTGCAGTTCGATTGCGTCTCTCTTCGTCAAGAAGCAGCAAGAATGTCGCTGGTTTATACAAGGATGCTACTGCTGGTGCTGCTGAAACGGATGATTCCAAGCGAGCTTCAAGGATGCTCGATGTGTCGCTCGGTCAAGCCGACGCGTCGTTAGATCCAAGTCGATGTAATGATGTGATCGAGCTGATGTCCAAGTTTGTGTCAGATGTCGTCAAACAGGAAGAGAAAGATGAAAGCGGAGAGCTCGAACCAAGCAGCAGTGAAAAGACTACTGGGACACAGGGAGCGGCGAACGACGATGCTCAGTGTGCCGATGATACCGTGCTGGTTACGTTCAGCAAGCTACGCCTTGAAGTGTCCAACGATCGGAAGCAGTTCGCCAACTTGGGTGTCCTGACTCGCGATGCGGTGTATTGTGGCTCAAATCGCGGCGGTACCTCGGTGAGAAAGATACTCAGTGTTGGCGAGCTATCTGCTAGTTGTACACCTCCACGAGGTTTGCAGTTTGCTGAATCTGTCTTCCAAGTAGTTGGAGTCGAGTTGGCGGTGAACAATGACGCGACAGCTAGCGGTGCACAAGAAAGCGACTACAGGAGGGATGTATCTCTCGCGGTGGACAGAGTGGCGATGAAGGCGAGTGACGAAGGCGTATTCCGCGGGTGCGTTGCAGCGGATGGACTATTGAGTGCGGTTGGTGGCAAGTCATTCCTCCACGACCCCGTCTTCGAATCTGTGACGTGTCCAAGAGTTGTCCGACTGGATGTGTACAGCGTGCGGGCTTCGTTGTTACAAACGAGCACGTGGCAACGTGAGTCGTTTAACGAACGAGCTCTGAACGCAGACATCGGTTCACTGTCGGTGTCCTCGGTTCTGCAAAGCGATCCCCGTGTGGTTTGTTCCGAGTTTCACAGCGGGGCGAGTCCATTTGCTGCAGCTGGTGAGCAGAGTGGCGAGACGCAGCTTTTCCTCTCTCTTTCTCTCAGAGACCAGAAGACTCCAGGCGCGTCCTGTTTCGTGCCGCTCTTGCCAAACTTCTTCGTATCCGAGCTGAATGCCAGAGAATCAGATCAAGTCCCGAAGTACCGATTGCGTGTCGATGCCAAGATCGCAACTTTTGAAGCCAACTTGAAAGGGTTGTTGAATGCTGTGGGAGGGCTTTCGAGCATTCAGCGGTCTCTGGAAGAAAGCCGGAGTTATCGTCAACGCGAGCCGAGCCACGAGAAGAAACGTTCTCCTCGGCATCCACACGCACCTAGCGCCACAAACCGACGCGCTCGAACAAATTGGAGTATAGTCGCCAGCTTATCTTCAAGCGAGGGTCTTGTTCACATGAACGAATTCGTGGATGTGACCATTCCAGCATTGACAATCTCATCACCGCCCGAAGAGAGTTCAAGTCTGGCGCAATCAACGGCTGGCGGCAGAGCAAGATTGATATGGAGTTGCGGCGATTTAAGAGTATCGATGGCAGCGAGCAAAGACGGAAATGCTCTCGATGAGCGACCCATCTTTGTCCTCCAAGGGCTGAGCGGCCAAGTCGCGTATGTTCATCAAGTGGATACGAATCAGGATCAGCACCATCACGTGGTTGAAGGAGAAGTCCATGTCTCGAGAGTGTGCGCCACTTTTTCGCGTTTGACGGTACGACTGGTGCTTTGTGGTTGATCACTGTGTGCTCATATCGATCGCCTAACTGTCTTTCCGTTGTATGTGTGTGTGTGTGTCTTTCCTTAAACGGTGTAGCTCCACTATTTGCTCAAGCTTCCATCCATGCGCCGATCGAAGCACAGGAGAAAATCCGTCGAAAGGATGTCTCCTGGTCACGTGAATGTGATTCAAACAACGAGCAGTAGTTCTGCATCGCACCAGTGGTCATGCAAGATGGGAGCGCAGGTTGACGACATCAGCGCTAAACTATGTGGTGACATCCAAAAGACCAACTCCGGCAGCTCCGACTTGTTGGTACCAATTGTGGTGGAGATCGATGCTCGCGTGTCTGATGCCAGTGCTGCAATTCGAGTCGGCAATCATCGCCCGATCAAGAATGCTGTCCACCAATCGACCGATCGAGTATTTCGAGACTTCCAAGTATCCGTTGGCGACATCGGGATCCACGAAGTTATTCATCACCGAGTGAGGGCTGAGAAAAACAGATTCGGCGACTTCAGCGCTCTGTCAGACCACAGCCTGTTTGGAACGCTCTTGTGTCTCGAAGACTCGGACTTGCTCAGTGTCATGGAGGCGTTTCGTATTGCCACACCACAGCGATCCCCAGTGTTGATTCCGTCGCCGATGCTCGCCTGGCAGCTGACAAACCAGATCGTCAAGGTATTTCGCACCGAAGCGGGTAGCTCTGGAGCGTCTCAGTGCAACCGAAGAAGACTGTCAAGTTCGAGATCTGCTGCGATCCCATTGTTGACGTCTTGGAACAGGGCGAAAGTGCAAAACAATCCTCGACCAAGTCCACTGCTCTCGGTCTTCCTCAGAAACTATGGTGAATCGTCTGACCACCAGCAGATTGTTGCGGCGTCAGTCGAAAGTATCGACGTGGCACTCACGACTTCAAGTTTGCATTGCGCAACTTCACTTCTGGATGTGCTTGGTAACAGAAAGTCTGCGCCAGTGACTCGTCCCAGAGACGATGCAGAGAGCGCATTACCATACGGAGATGCTGATTTTGAAGACCCGAGTGCAGATCTGCCAGTTGCTACCACCAGAGAAAAAGTCGGTCAAGCTGCTACTCTTGGCGACATCCAGTTGTCTCTTGTTGCTGGTCAAATTCGAGTCATACTCCCAAGCGAGGGACTGAGCGAAGCACTCGCAATGAGTCACGCAGTGAGCCCTGGGAATGCGATGCTCGTGATCGAGGCATCTTCAGTGCTGAGCTCGACTTGGAACGAGATTAGTCTGGATGGATTGGGATACCCTCCTTTCAATGCCACCAAGCTGCCGCGGCGCCAAAGACCTCCATCGCAACGACTGGGTGAATCGAAACTTCGGTTGTGGTGCAAGATCGGGAAAATCTACGGTGTTGTGATTGATTTCGCCCGCTCTGATATTCAAGAGCGTCGTGATGTCGATCCATCAGGACCATTTGAGTATTTCCTGTCGCAGCAGATTGAGGGATCTGCAATTGAAGCTCGTGCGTCTGAAACATTCCTGCTCCCATTTAGTGTTGCAGTCGACATCGAGGAAGCCGGCGGGGATGAGCTGAAGATTCCAAGACGCGCAGCGCTTTCGGTCACAAAGTTGCGACTCGAGGTGCGGAAACAGGATTATGACGTTATAGTCGGGCGGATTGTGGGCTCTTTACTGGCGCTTGGCTGTCTACTTCAGTCCCCAGTGTGGAAAGCACGAAGGAAGCCAAAGCGAACGAACGCGCTGGACCCTGAACTCGACAAGCGCATGGTGGGGACAGCATCGACTGCTCCGTCCCCAAGCTCTCAAGTCGCGTACGAATTCGCAAGCGATGGGGTTGAAGTCGCGCTCTCCAACACCGCGGCTTCGATCCACGTGCGCGTTGGAAGCATGAGCATTCTGCACGACTGCTCGGATGGATCTGGAAGTTTTTCCATTCAGAATGTTGTTGCAGGCTTCCGTTTTGCAGCTGGTCATTCACGGAGTGATGGCGCGCAAGCTGCAAGGGAGGAGCTTGTATTTGGTGCGTACTCGGATCCCGCGCTATGGCAGTTGGGAGCTGACAACTACCCGGAGAAGCTGCTCTCTGGTCGGTGGAGCTCTCTCGATCACAAGGAGCGCATGATATTCCTCGACATGCAAGCGTATCAGCTGCACCTTTCCGTGCACTTGCTGGAGCAACTCAAGCGCTTTCTTCAGTGTAGCTCTTCGTCAGTTTACTCCAGCAGAGCTTTGGGGAATCCGTCCAGCACACTCAGCACTAACCCTGTTGCAGAGCGTGGTCGGTATGCTTCAAAAGACAAGACAACGGTGAAGATCCTGGTTGCGCCGAGTGTCATCTCCCTGTGGGAACGAACGGATCAGAACAAGACCCCAGAGGTAGCTTCGTGCGTGTGGATCACATGCGGGCAGACGTTTGCGAATGTGGGGATCGGATCGGAAGGTTGGAGCCATCGACACAAGCTACTCACATCAAGTGGAGACGCGGTGCATGAACTGAATCGATATTTCTCGGTGCAAGAGACGGATTTCATGCTGAATCTGGAAAAGATGGGAGTGAACACGTCCTCTGAGATGCCGATTCTTGGAATCGAGTTCCGCTACGGTACAGTTGGGTCGCTGCCAAGCTATATCGCAAGCACCTGGACGGCTTTTTCGAGGCATTTGAACTCCGGATCTGCCAGGTTTCGTCTTCTCGAAGATTGCACTATCAGAGTCACTGGTGACATCAACAAGGTTCTTGAAAGGGAGAATTCGAGTAATCGGGGTGCTCCGAAAGTTCTTCTCGCAACCCCTCTCTCCAGAATCAACCTCCAGGGAGAAGTGAGTGCAGTTGACGTGAAGGTTTCTTCGTACTCGGTCGAGTCTGTGGTTTCACTTCTTGGTGCAGTGCAGCCTTCTGAGGCAAAGGGACCCCGCAAGCCCAGTTCGTCTACGAGTCAAATTAGCGGTGGCGAAGCGCTACCCAGTCAAGACGCCACTGTCCAGAAAGCGCCTTCGTCGACGGATGATTTCAACTACTTGCGCCGGGTTGCTGAAGCGCGCCATCCCGCACCAGGCGAGTTGGTGCTCACCGAATCGCTCTTCATCGAAACAGGGATCGCATCTGATGCGCTTGCGCAGACACGACAGACAAAGACGCTGGTGCAAATCGACGAGATTCAGTTCAACAACTATGAGCAGATTGAAGAGGGCGATCTGCTATCGTTCATTGAAGAAATCAACTCTCCGTGGGAAGTTGAAAGTCCAGAACCATCGCCATCCGATTCGTCAACGCTCCCAGTGTTTGAGAACAAGACGATGAGTTGGATGGGGCTGCGCTGGTGCTACCACATCCCGCGAGTGATTGACGAAATCATCGCAAACCCGGTGCCGATCCCGCCCACTGGGATGCCGAACGGATGGCCAACCTGGCGCGGAAGCGCGAGTGAGGAAAGCAACTCTGCAAGACTCTGTGATATTTCCTGCCAGCTGCGGTGCTGGGACTACCAGAGCAACCGCTTTGTGATCATCAGCGAATTCTTCGTGCCCTGGGAAACAAGTCCCAACAGCCGGTATCGTTTGGATGCATCGGCGCTCTATGAGCCAGAGAGCTTTGGCGATTTCGTGACGCAATGGTTTGAAGAAGACATGGAAGACTACGCGTACCACGCCGGGCTTCTCGAGTTGGCGAGTGCAACAAGAAGAGTGCAGCCCCAAGGCGCCCCGCCTTCTGACAAGTGGGAGCTGAGGTGGAGGAGCCCGATCTTCATTGACAAGGAGGCAGAGGTGCCCTGCTGTGTGCATTTGTTTATTTCGCACACCACTTTATGGTTTGGTGTCTGGTTCTGATTCTGACGGATTTGTGTGTGCTTGTTGTGAATTGCTCCATTCTCCAGCATAAGCAAAAGCGCCTGCTCGTGAATGCGCTACTCGCGTCATCGATACGCGTCAACTCGACTCTGGCGACTGAAGCTTTTCAGAGAGCCGTTGTGAGTGTCAACACTCCTCGGATCGGAGTGTCTCTGTGTCACATCAGCTTCATGGATTACGCTCACGAAGTCATTTCGGTGGGGTTCAAGGACACAGCGGTGTCGCTGTCAAAGTACGGAGAGAAGAATCCAGAGCTTGATGTGATTGTCTCCACCTCGCTGCAAGTGTATGTCCAGAACTTCGCTCAGCTGCTCAACGTGTCGGTGCTTCCGCGAGTCGGTGTCCACGGAGTGATCCACTCGTCGAAAGAGGGTCTCAGTGTATCTACGGTCATAGATCCAGTCGCGTTGTACCTGAATCATACCACGATGCTGATCCTCTCGACAATGGACAGGATTCTCACCGCAAAGCCCGAAAACTTGGCGTCTGAGCCACAACGGAGTGAGATAGCGCCGACGGATTTGCTACTACATGACATGCGAATCACCTTGATCAATGAAGCCAACCGAGATATCTGGTATCGTCAAGAAGGCACTTCGGAATGTCTCCAGGTAAAGGCAAAGTCGAGCGCGACGTACAGCTGGCTGTCCTTGGCATCCAACGCGTACTACCGGATGGAGTTCTCGCTCGAGAAGGAAGAGGAAATTGCCAGTCCAGTCAGCACCAATCAGAGCAATGAAGGGAGCGAGCCTGTCGATGATTTGTATTCCGTGTGGAGCGATCCGTGTGTGATCAAGGAGAACTGTGTCACTGGGAGGTATTTCAAGGACGCAGGATTTCTCTGGGTATGCGTGGAGCTGAGAGGGCTTCGAACTGTCGTGACGCTACGCCCGCCGATCATTTTCCAGAATCTTTGCGAGTATCCGGTCCATTTGATGCTGAATGACGAGAAAAGCTTGATGTTCAAGTGCGGACAACTGAATGCATCGTCACGGCAGCAAGACTACCCGGCAAAGCAGGAAGCACCACGCTCACAATCGGCTCATACTTCCACCGAGCTCGTGGACGCTTCGCTGACCTCGAGAAACGGTGAGAACGCATCGTACCTCTTAGTGGATTCTGTGTTCAGGGTTCGAATTAGCCAGTGTGCGAGCGCTTGGAGCTCCCCGCTCACTGTCAACGAGATGCCAGCAGAGTTCGACTTGGTTCGATCCCACAACGATCCTGTGCATGAAGACCGAAAACAAACCGGAAGCACCTACAGCAGCAACCACCCAGCGCGTGGCTCAAAAGAGCAGTTTGTGATTCTGAAGCAGGATGGAGGTGGTGATTCAAGCGGAGCGTATTCCTTCGGATGGCTGCAAGCTCGTCGTGCAGCGTGCAAGACGGTGCTGCCAAACGATTTCGATCCGATTCAGCGTCAATTCGCACAGAGGTATGCTTGGTTGGAGCTCGCGCTCTTGCCAGCACTTGCGATTGAAAACAACACGGACATCGCCATCCAGTTCACCTTCAAGCAAAAGGTACATGCTTGCTTGACGTGTTCTTTCTTGTTCACTGACATGGCATGCGCAAGTTTCTGAACGTGTTTGCTTTTCGCTTCGTGCAGAACTCTGTCATTTCGATCGATGCTGATGCATTCGGGGGCGAAGTGATGTTGTCGTCGATTAATCCTTTTGAAGCTTCGGAGGTTGAAGTGCACGTTCAAAACACCCAATCAGGGCAAGAGAACCAGGCAAGGTGGACGTTTTCGCTTCTGTGCAGTCACGAAAATCGCGTCGATCAGCTTTTCGATTTTGGTGCGGTGCGCTTCCGAGTATCAATGGCGTTTGAAGCGAACGGCAGCCATTCACCAACCATCAGGATTCGCACAGAGCGAGGCGCGATAGTCCAGAATTTGACGGATCTGACCATGAACTTTCGGATCAGCTGCCCAGTAACAAAGCAGCAATCAAGAATCTCAGTCGGTGCGAGCAAAGAGCACCAGGTGGGGATCTCGTCGACGGAGAGAGTTGTCGTGCTTGAGGTTGGAGTTTGTCCAGATCCGTTGTTCTCAGGAACGACGTCGGACGATGGGTCGAGTGCGTTGCAGTGGTCATCTCAAATCCGCTTGTCGACAGAAGGTGACGTGAAGCCCTGCATCATTTCTTTCCAGCAAGCTGGCGCGTCCTCTCTCGCCGGATCCTACGTGATCGAGCTGAAGAAGGAGGATGGAGAAGGTATCCGGATTTCCATTTGCCCTCAAGTGGTGGTGCTCAACTCAACGGTAAATGCTTTTGTTGCCGTCTTGATTTCTGTGGCAGCTCCAACTCTGACTCTTTCTGACAATTCTTACGTTTTGCTATCGCTAGGGAGTGAAACTAAGGCTTCTTCCAACGAACAGCGATGGCGGCAGTCTCATGAGCGAAAAAGAACCAGCGGTACGCATCGCTGCGCTTTTGAAATACCCCTGCGACCATGCCAAGTCTCATTCACATTTTGTTTGTCCTCCACAGATGATCTCAGGCGACAGTACCGCCTGGTGCACTCCTGTTTGCCTGTCGAATTTCAAGAAGCGGAGTCTCACATCGGACGTCGCGTCGTGGCTGAGCTCCGCTTTTTCAAGACGACCGAGCGAAGACGTTGACTTATCAAAAGTGGCTCAACCTGCAAAACTGTCTTGTGCTTTCCGAGTCGCGCTCGATGATGACGACAGTGAGTGGACTGAAGAGATCGCGATCAAGCTGCCAGACTTGCCGCTGCTCATCACTCCAAGTGGCGCTGTGGAGGTCGTGGAGACCCGAGATGCAAAGCACGTGCGCAGCGGGAAAACAGATCAAATGTACGCGACGCCGTCGACGCTGACCCACCGCCACCGAATCCTCGTTCGTCGACGAGGTTCAGCCCACCGAATGCTGACGTACACCGTGGCTCGTGTGGGGAATTGCATCCACGTGCTCTTCTTTGTCGACCGCCAAAGCCCTGTGGTCATTCACAATCAGTGGAGCCACGAACTGGGCTTCCGAATGGTGGGGTCTCCTTCGTTCCCCGAAGCAGTTGGCGCATATCACTACATGGAGTACGACTGGAGGTTGCAGGTACGCGTCCTTTCAATGTGATTTTGCTGGAAACCCACTGGAGCTGATGTCTTGGGAGTACTGACGCACTGTTTTGTACTCATTTTACCCGCCACAGACGCGCCAAAGTCGATCTCCAGCAGATAACGCGAGCATCTCCGCTGACGCGAAACAACTCAGGGATTGGCTCGCGTCGTCTTCGACTGCGATGGTTTACAGCAGCAATACCTACGGCGACGAGAATGAGAAGATCCGGTTCCAGATCGGCTCTCCCACTTTCGGCTGGTCGAATACGCTCTGGCAAGTTGGTGGGATTCAGTTCGCCACGTTTTCAAGTCCGGACAGCGAGTCAGCGCATTCGCCAACGTTCTTGGTGATGTGCTCTCGACGCGCGGGCTCTTGGTACATATCCATGACGTGCTTAGAAGATCCTCTTGCGAGGAAGTCGACAGCAGCACCTGCGCCACCCGTCAGCTCATTTTTGTCGTCAACGCAAGCGACATCGGCAGCTCAAGGAACTGTGGAAGGACGACAACGCCCGCGATCTCTGAACATTTGCTTCTCGGTCGCCGAGTTGCGGTTCCATTGCTGCGATGAGTTTGATCCTGTGCGGGACGCGCGTGGGCTTATCCAGTACCCGGAGATCTTTCGCCTGTGCTGCTCAAGCGCGACGATCGTGTTTTCGACGTCCGCTGACCCGCCCGAGAGCTCTCGCTACAGCGACCGCTTGGGCTATCTCTCTCATGTTCGAGCCTACAGCGCGCTGTTTGTTTCGATCGAGGACATCGAGCTGGACCACTTCCTGCAAGATTGCAATTTCCCCGTGATCCTGTCGTTTCCTGGGAATGAAGAACGACATGCAGCGCGAGAGATCATGCAGCTCGAGCTCACAAGCAAGCACGCGGCGCTGAAGAACGTGGTTTCCGGATTGCTGGACACGCAAATGCCGCTCACAGACGAGAACTGTCTGGTTGGACGGATCATCTTCGTCGACACGTGGGAGCGAGAGGTTGTCCCTGCTTACTTTCACAGCATTGAGCTCACAACACTCCCCGCGGTTCTCCAGGTATGGACATACTCAAAGCAGCCTTCAAGGGCTTCGATGTGGCTGACTAACTCTTTTGTTCTCGTCACTCGTGTGTGTAGGTGGAAGATGCGATTTTGTCCTACGTCCACGACTTTGCGCAGCCTCTGCTCGATGCCATGTCCGGAGCAAAGATCGCACAGACTGGTCCTCCAGCGCAATCAGCAACGATACGCGCTATCAACAACAACAACTGGGTGCTCGCGTCGTACGCCGCGATGAAGAAGACACACCAGCGACGACTGTTCATCGAGTTCTTGGAGTTCGGAGCCATCGAGGTGACTGTCACCGCTCGGGTTTCCATCCCGATCTTGAACAGCTTCGATGGCACGCCCGTGCGGTTCGGATCGGCGCAAATGCGCGACGTGTTTGCGTTCCCAGACCAGTTGTACAAAGACCTCGCAGCCGATTACGTCGCCGACGCGATTGTCCGATCGCCGATGCTGCTCATGTCCCTGAACATCCTCGGAAACCCAGCGTAAGTGTGCTTTGTGGTTACTGCGTCTCGCAATTCGTGTTTCTAACTTGCAATTGTGTATTGTTTTTTCGTTCGTTAGGGGCTTCTTCCGGAATGTCGGCACGGGTGTGCGCGACTTGTTCGAGATCCCACTCGCAGCCGCGAGAGACGGCTACAATCCGTGGACGCTGACCAAGGGCGTGGTTGGGGGCGTGTCGTCGTTCTTTGGCCACACGACCGCGGCAGCGCTGACCTCGTTGTCCGGGTTTTCGTACTCGATCTCGCGCACGATGGATCAGCTCACGCTGCCGTCCGAGCAGCTGAAGAAGCGCCACTACACGCGTCCAACGCACTTGTCGTCGGCGCTAGCGGATGGACTCGGCTCGCTCGGTTCGAGTGTCGTTGGCGCCGCGGCGGGGGTGATCACCACGCCCATTGCGATCTACAAAGAGCGCAAGCAGCAAGGGCTCGAGACGCGACTGGGCGATGTGGTCGGAGGCGTCGGCATGGGCTTGGTCGGCATCGTCGCGCGACCCATGGGCGGCGTGGCGTCCTTGGTGTCGATGGCGACAGACGGGATATTGTACGGCAGCGGCATGAGCGACGACAGACTGCTGCCGTTTGATGACGTGGCAGCGTCGCGATTCGATGCCCGACCCAACGAGATCCTGCGCTACAAGCTCAAGGTGTTGTCCGATGTCGTGAGAGACGTGGTGTATGCGCACGGCATCTGGGTTGCGCCGTCCAAGAACTTGCTCGTTGTCGAACCAAGTGGGCTGCACTATCGTCCGCCCCTCGACCAGCTGCAAACAGAAGACGAAGACATGATGCGGAAGCTCCTGGTCGACGGAGATCTCGACCGTGGCGAGCTCGTGCTCGTGACGGTGCTGTCGTCGAATCGGCATCTGTACATCATCGGCGAAAGCGGCGCGAGCAAACAGGTGGTGCTGGCGAAGACGCCGCTGGCGGACATCAACGCAGTGGAAGAGCACCTGAAAGAGC
>JAASFO010000716.1:0-14518 GCA_023333815.1 Globisporangium recalcitrans
AATTGTGCTTTGGGTATGCTGACAATGTGTTGTGTTTGTTTATTGGACATGTGTAGGTGGAGGTGCATCGCGCACTGGGTCGCGTGATCTGCTTGCCAGAAAGGAGATAGAGACGAAGAGTTGTCAATCCGCCTTATGTATTTGCCTGACTGGAGTTTGTCGCTGTTGAATACAGTATCACCATTGCATTATTACGAGGTTTGCTCGAATCCACTGCCAAAAGAGTCCATGGTGATGTTATGTTCCCAAGAAGCGCGAGACTCGATCCAACTCGCTTCCAGAGGTCATGAGAGACCCGCGGTGATATCATAAGTCTGCCGCTTTACCACACACACAGACACACACAACCAGCAAATGATCTTTTCAAGGACGCGGTGAGCTTCCACCTCGCGTTTCCTGCTCTCGGTATGGTAAAACCAGTCCAGCGGCTGGTGGGGACTCCAGAAGGGTCAGCCCGACCATTTCGTGCAGCGTATGAAGATGGGTGGTCCTGATGCATGCGCCATTTGGAGATCGACCGCTCAGCCTTGACCACTGCTGCCACACCACCCATTGTATTGTGAGCGAGTGCATCAGCAGCGACAATAATGACTCCAGCCAATTCAATACTCGCTCGCCGTTGTGTGCACACATTGCGCTCTTCGCTTTCATTCATCCGCATCCATCGTGTTTGCAAGCAGTCTTCGAAACACTGGCCAACGCCGACGAGCAGTGGCTCAAACGCGCGCGCTTAAGATCAGCAAACTCGAGTCGAGACAAGTACGGGAGAGCTGCCATGACCAAACAAAACAACTCCAGGATTCGCCCATCAGTGGCGAGGTTGCGAAATTGAATTGATGAAGCTGAAGATGCGGAGTTCAAAGCTGTCCACAGCTGACCGACAGAAATAAACTGTCCTCCCCAAGTTGCACCTGTCTATCCACAACAATGGCATGTCACTCATACGAGCACCCACCATTCGGACTTTAGCGAATCAGATGACCATCACTTTCGATCACAAGCATTCGTCAACACTCCATTCCAGAAGAAGCCAAAAGCGAGTCGGACATGGGACGCCGCAAGCCTCTGCACGTGCAGCGCAAGCGACCGCGCGACGCCTGCACACCAGGGCGAGAAGAGAGCGACGACGAGGGCGACGTGGAGGCAGCTGACATTGCGGACCTCGTGCAGGACGACGAAGACGACTACGATGATGATGCGCAGAGCTGCAACGACCTGGTGGCGACGCGCACGAGCAACACGCGGAAGAGGAAGAAACAGAAGCGCCAGCAAGCGAGCTATGGGGACCCGATCCTGCGTGTCTGGGAGCGCGCGCTCAGCGGCATTGCTTTGGGCTCAGCGCCGCCGCTTCGACTGACGTTCCGAGATGTGTGGACCGCGCAGTATCGTCGCGAGGCGCTGTGGCTGGAATGGCAAGTCCAGTTGCAGCAGCAGGCGCGCGAGGATTCCAAGCTGTTCCATGCGATTGCTGCATTCGAAGAGCTCACACAAGCGCGCATCGGGTCGTCGACAAGCAGCGATAGTATCGTAATTGGGCTGGAGCTGGATGGACCTGCTGGGACGATCACGCTTTGTTCAGACAACGATGGCGATGCCGATGGTGATGCAGCGAGTGACTCGATGAAGATGCCGACGGGCATGACGCTGCGAGAGCTCTTTCCGGAGACGAACGAGATGTCGAGCCCACACCTCGTCAACCTCGTGCAGAGCGAGCTGCTCGTGCTGGAAATCGTCCGCAGTGGTGCTATCAACCGAGACCGACGCCAAACTACTGTCGAGTGCGCTTCATTTGTGTGGCGAGTGGGTATCGCCTGGCGACCGTACGGCGACCAGACTGCGCATGAGCATCGCCAGTCAGCTCTACCTGTACGCAAAAGCGCTTCTTGCCATCGGAGCATGCACCACGTGATGCTTTGGCTGCTGCGAAACACGCGCGGAGCTCAAAACCAATGCGAGTACCCCTACTGGAAAGAGATCGACGTGCTCTACGACCAGTTTGTCGGATCGGGTGGCTCCGAGAGTCTCGAGAGCGTAGCGTTCGACATTCACGACATCTACGCGCGCATCAACACGCAGCGGCAGCTGCAGCGCGACACGAGCAATTTCGAAGACGCGAGTGCGCGTCATGGCGCTACGAGTCTCTTGCCGACACTCCGTCCGTACCAGAAAGCAGCAGTCTCGTGGATGCTGTCGCGAGAGAACCCAGAAGCAAGCGCTGGTGAAAGAAGCCCGAGCATGCTGGTCCAGTTTCCTGGCTTTAGCTTGCAGCAGAATGGCGCACCATCCTCAGCAGCAACAACACTGACGTACGACCCGTTCACTGCGCGATTCTTCTCGCCTGCTAAAGACATTGCCAGTGACGACCCTTCTCTCCACCATGCACCTGCTCCGAGTTTCAGCCTGAACTCTGTTCGCGGCGGCATTCTCGCAGACGAGATGGGATTGGGCAAGACCGTCGAGGTGATCACGCTGGTTCTCTGCAACCCGTGGCCGGAAGCGCGTCCACTTTTGCAATCTGCACACCACATGCCGTCCTATGACCCAGAGTCTTCTGAAGAGGGGGAGGAGATTATGGAACGCGACTGCATTTGTGGCAGCACTGAAGACGAAGAGCGCGGATGGGTCCAGTGCGATTTGTGCGAGACGTGGCACCACCAGCTCTGTACAGGCTACAGCAGCGAAACGGAGCTCTTTATCGATCGCACTCACGAACGCGCGTCTCCTTCTATTTCCTCATCTGAGCGTGAGGAGCAGTATACAGCGAGCTTGTTCATGTGTTTCCACTGTCAGGCGACCGAGAAGCCCGAGTTTGCGTGCAAGACGACGCTCATCGTCTCGCCTGAAGCCATCCACGACCAGTGGGAGACCGAGCTCAAGCGCCACGTCAAGCCTGGCGTCTTGAAATTGCTGCGGTACCCTGGTGTGAAGGCGCTCCGCAGTCGATTCGCATCGCTCAGAGGCTCACCGAGCGCCGAGTGGAAGATCCTCGCGAACGCCGGGCTCGAGATGTCGTCCTATGACGTTGTGCTCACAACGTATGAGGCGCTGAGCTTGGATCTGTACCACTTACCGACCGACACCATGCACGCGCGGCGCTCGAGCACGCGGCAGAAGCGCAAGAAGTACGCGTTCGTAGCGTCGCCGCTCATTTTTCTCAAGTTCTGGCGCGTGTGCATGGACGAGGCACAGGTCGGCGTCGAGAATGCGCAGCTGCAGGCGGCTCTGACGGTCGCGAAGATCAAAGCCGAGATGAAATGGGTGGTCACGGGCACGCCGTTCTCGACCCAGGTGGGCGATCTGTTTGGTTGTTTCAAGTTTCTGCGGCTCGCTCCGTACGACGACGAGGCTTTGGGGTCTCAGTTGTTCAAAGAAACTGTCGAGAAGTGCTTTTCGAGAGGCGCGGTTGAGCGCGTGCTCGACATTCTGCTCTGGGATGGGGAGACAGCCAGTACCAGTGACGGTGGCGGGCTTTTGTGGCGCACAGCCAAGAAGGACGTGCTCAGTCAGCTGAACCTGCCGGACCAAGCGACCGAGGTGATCTGGTGCCGCTTCTCGGACGTCGAGCGCCACTTTTACGACGAGCAGGAGAAACTGATCATTGCGATGGTGAAAGAGTACCAGCGGCAAAGCAAAAGCGATAGCAACGTCACAAGGAATGCGGACGTGACGGAGAAGATCTGGAATGACCTGCTCGTGCTGCGCCAGATCTGCTGCCACCCGCAGGTCGGCAGCACGCTCAGCGGGATGTTCTCGCTTCGAAATGGGAGATCGACAGTCAACGGTGAAGCAAATGGCGGCAGTGGGACTGGTGGTGGAGTGCTGTCGATGGACGAGTTCCTGCAGGAGCTCATTTTCAAGTGCAAGCGTGAGTGCGAGGAAGGACAGCGCAAGTACCTCGCGGCGCAGAACGGACTCGCGTCGCTCTACCTGATCACGCACATGACCCCTGCTGCGGTGCTCAAGTATCTGTCGTCCATCCAAGTGATCAAGGGCAATTGGGATCTGTTCCGTGCAGATTTGCTGCCTCGGCTGCATATCTTGGAGAATCTTGCGCGTTGCGTGCGCACCATTTTCAATATTGAGCTGACCGAGAGCAGCGGTTCGAGCGGCGACGATGGAAGCCAAGGAGCTACGCATACGGCAGCCAGCAGCTCCAGTTTGGTCCAAAGAGGTCTGAGCATGTTGGAGACCGAAATGATCGACATTTCCAACAATCCGAAGGAGAACAGCTTGCTCCCGGATCTGCCAGCACTCGCGCAAGCCATTGCGACTGATGAAGCCGGCGAAGTGACAATGACTGAGACTGCCAGTGTCGATGCGATTGCGCGAGAGTGCGAGGTGCTGGACGTCTGCGCGTCCAAGATCAAGAAATTCTATCTCTACCAGGTGGAGGCGTCGCATTTGGCTGCGTTCCATTCATTTGACGCGATCGCAAAGGTGGTCGAGGAGGATTCGTTGCCAGCGCTCGCTCGGTCGTCTCTAGCGAACAAGCGGCGCGTTCTGTGCAGCAGCAGCCTCTGGTGGGTCACTGCGCTCTCCAATCTCGAAGCGAGAGTGCCCGAGCTAGCGCTGCTCTTTGCGGATCGTCTGCGCGCGCGTCTGCTGTCATTTGGCACGAAGTGGGCTTCGAAATTCTGCAACTCGTTCTCCACGATCGCTGGTTTCCAAATGGTTTTCCTGAACGAGCTGGAGGAACTTTCCAAGAAACGGACGGTCCTGTACGAGAAGCTGCGCGAGATGAGCACAAAGCCTCCAACGAAGAAGGACGTTGAGCTCTCGGGCAACTGCAAAAAGTGTCGCGATGCGCGCGACGGACGAGTTTGCGACCACTGCAAGCTGTACAAGGAGCTCGAGGCGTTCAAACAGCATTTTCTGGGGATTGATAGCTCGGCTGCTAGTGCAACTGAGAGCGCTCGCTTCTCTTCGTCTCTATCAAGCAGCCGGCGTGGTAAGAGGAGCAGTGCTGGGATCTATGACGAGGAAGATGGCGAAGGCGCGGCCGCGAACCCAGTGAACACGTCGTCGTTGTTGCTGGAAGTGTTTCGAGAGATCGCGAGCAGCACCCGATCAGTGGTGACGGCGCGAGAGACTTGGAGCGGTGATCCAGCCGACGAGGCAGCCCGTCTCGCGCCTCAGGATGGATTGCGCGAAGAGCTCGAGTTCTGGACCCAGGTCCAGAAAGAGTGGAACGCAGCGAAGAAGCTTTTCCAGGTCCAGCACCAGCGGCTCGGTGGGCTCGACGAGCTCGAGATGGCGACCATGCAGATCCGCGTGAGGCTGGAGGGCGAGCAGGTCAAGACCGCAGCGGAGAAGCTCTACAAGCTCCAGGAGCACGAGGTGCCGCTCAAGTTTGCGTCGTTTGAGAGCGACCGCGTGCTCGGCGAGCTGGAGATGCGCGAGAAGCTGGCGCGATTGCGATTCTTGTTGCAGCTCGAGAAGCAGCGCCAGCGGGGTGGCAGTGACGACCAGTCATCAGCAGTTGCTAGTGCGGGTAGTGAAGATGGTGAGGGCGGTCTTGTCCCCACAAAGAAGAAGAAACGAAGCGCGTGCGCTGTTTGTCTCGAAGAGATGGAGAACGAGCGCGTGATGCTGCCGTGTGCGCACTCTTTCTGCAAAAGCTGCATGAAGACGCTGTCGAACCAGCACAAGGCGACGGCGTCGATCAAGTGTCCGACGTGCCGACGCATGTGCAATGTTGCGAAAGCCGTGGTGGTCGTTGAAGAGAGCGATAGTCCGACGCGTGATGGGAAGAAGCAACGAGGCTCGTTTACTAGCAGTGCTCGCCCCATGGCAGATGCGCACATTCAGCTGCAGCGTGGAGGCTACGGGTCCAAGATCGACGCGATCCTGCGGCGCGTGCTGTCGCTCTCGCAGCAGAACGCGCAGGTCAAGTGCCTTTTGTTCACGCAGTGGCAAGACATGAGGAGCATTGTTGCGACGCACTTGAAGCGCAATGGCATCATGTGCTTCACGTACACGGCCAAGAAGAGCTTCCATCGCGTGATGCAGCAGTTCAAGATGCACGCAGACCCGTGCGTGCTCGCGCTGCCGTTCAAAGTCGGAGCAAATGGGCTCAACTTGGTTGAAGCCACCGAGGTTTTGCTGGTCGAGCCGCTCTTGAACTCGAGCATTGAGGCGCAGGCGATCAACCGCGTGCACCGGATCGGGCAGACAAAGCAGACAAGAGTGCATCGCCTCGTGGTGGACAACTCGGTCGAGGAGCGCATCTATTGGCTGGGGCAGAAGAAGAGAAAGGCGCGCGGGTCGTTCACTGGGGCGGAGAACGAGGCGAAGGAGGAGGGTAATGAGGTTGCTGATGCTGATGCTGATGTGGTTGAGCGTGCGCCGACGAAGAAGGAGAAGGAGCAGCTGACGCTGAACGACCTGCACGTGCTGCTGGATGGGAAGATGGGGACAAAGAACGGTACAGACCCCGATGAAGAAGGAGAGTGGCATCCGTTCTGGCAGGAGCAGGTGCTTTTGAACGGCAAGGTCCTCTCTCGCATGGAAGCAAAGCTCTTTGCTGAAAGGCTGCACGCCGCAGAGTGTCGACTGAACGGACAGAACGCCGAGGAAGAACCGCAGACGCACCTGTTCGACCAGGAGCTCAACCTCGTGGTGGCGAACGAGATCGCGCGACTGCAGCATGCGACTGCATTCGAGCAATCGCAGTCCATTTCGACCGAGCTGCTGGCGTTCCATCGCGCCAGACTCGGCGAAGAACTCGAGCTCTGGCGCTCGGCAACAACAGTGACCTGAGGGCGAGCAACGGAAGACAAGAGAGGGTGCTTTTTTGGCATGGAAGCACGAGTGAGCTGGTCGCAGCTGTTCAGGTTATGTCATCAACAAATGCGTGGTTTGCAAATGAGAACGAATGAAATGGTGTCCTTTTTCTGACGAAACGTGGGTTGTCTTTCGAACATGGACATCTTGTACAAAGAAAGGCGCGATACGAACTGTCCTTCTAATAACGACGGTCAGGATAAACCGCTCTCTTCCATCCACAGGTCCGCAATTCGCTATCAAGCTCTACGCCAAGACCTTGTGCAGCGATTTCTCGATCGCGTCCAGTTGGTTCTCCAACACATCGAGACTCGCGTGCGTCTCCTCATGGATCTCCGCGATCCACTTGGACAGTTCATCCGCGCGCCAGTGGGCGATCGCGCCGATTTTCAGCGCTTCGATGCTGTCGTACGTCTCTTTCGGCTTTTGCTTGCGGAGCAGTTTGAATTGGTGCGCGACGCCAAAGAGCCGGTGACCCATTCGCAGCAGCTGCTTGTTTGAGACGTTCTTCTTAGTGGTAGCAATCGCATCCTGGTTCTCATTGCTGCTGCTCACACTCTGCTTTCGCAACTGGTACCGTTTCCATGAGCTCGCGATCAGCACGGCGCTGGCGTGCCACATGCGCTTCTGCCACTGCACACGCTCCATCGTACCCAACACTTTGTGCTCCTCTTTCGACCCTTTCACGGCATCTAGAAACACAGACGTCATGAGCGACACCAGGATCGCGCCGCCCACGACAGCGCCGAGAAACGTCGAGAATCGACCGTAGGCGGTCATCGGGTACGCGTCGCCGTAGCCAACAGACGACATGGTCACGATCGTCATCCACAGCGAGTGCTCTTCGTTGTCCAACAGCGATGGGAATGGTCGCTCGAAGATGGACACTGCCGCCGCTGTACCCGCCCAGAAAAAGAGAAACAGCGAGAGCAAGAGCCTCCCCGGCGCAAGCTTGAACGCGACGCGGAAGCTCCAGCGCAGCGAGTGCATCGGCACTTGCTGCAGCACGCCGCTGAGAACCAGGAGGTGCTCAGCACTAACAACTTTCTTCATCAGCTGGTTGCGGATGATGCGCACGAACCAGTACAAGCGCACGAGCACGGCCATGTTGACGATCTCGAGCGGATACGCGTAGCTGAGGGCACACGTTGGATGATGATGTTGATCGCCAGGAGTAGTACCATTTGCTAATGTCAACCGGCTTGGGCACGACGACAACACTGTTGCTGCTGAAGACGACCTCGGCAGCGAGTAGCGGGTCTCCTGCATGCTGATACTGCTGTGCACGAACGGCGGAAGGCAAAAGCCGCACAACAGGAGCTCCACCAGGAACGGCAACAGCAGTTCGCGTGGAGAATCGCGTAGCGCCTTGCCGCTCTCAGGCGGGAGCTCGTTGCGCACCACCATGAGCTGCATCTTGACCACGTAGCGCTGATACAATTGATAGATGAGCCCCAGCGTGAGCAGGAGCAGCAGCACGCCGTAGGCTTCGCCTGGGTACTGCAACGGGAGGAAACTCGCAGTATCACCAGTGCCGTCATCTTGGTCGTGAGTGAGGCTTTGCGATCGCCAGATACTGCGGAACTGGAGCACGACCGCGACAACCGACAATGTCGCCAGTGTGATGCAAAAGGTGTCAATCCTGGACCTCAGCGCGTACAGCTCTCGCAGTCGACTCTGCTTTGAGATGGTGCTTTTCGTAGCTACTGAGAGTTTGGCGCTGAGACTCTGGATCGCGCGGCCATCACCCAATTGCTGTTGCTGCAGTTGTTGCGCGCCAAGGAAGATGGAGAAGCGCACGTTGAAGCGCTCTTCTCTCCAGAGCCACACCCCAAGTCCAGTTGTCAGTATGATGATCCCCAGTGCCGGCGCTCGTTCCCACGCAGACCACTCAAAGTATCGACTGATCGAGCCTTGCTGCAGCAACTTCGACTCCCACGCAGACAAAGCACTCAGCAATTTATCACGAGAGGACGACTCGAACAACGGGAACACGCGATGCGATGCGTCGTCAGTGTACTGACCGTACTTCTCGGGCGTGTACGTGAAGATCTGGAAGCAATGGCACACCTCAAGCGGCAGCGATAGCCCCAACACGACAAAGCACGCCGCCCACTTGCTCGTGAGCGACGTGATCTTGATGCGAATCGTCTCGACGGGAAACCCAAACATCTTCACGCCCGCTGGAGTCGGGAACCCTGGGAACCCGAAATCTTGGACGAGCCAGAGGAGGTCGAGCGCGACCACGAATCCGCTTAAGAGAGCGTTCCAGGACTCGTTGCTGAACCAGTGTTGGGTCCAATTGGCGTACTTGGCATTGAGGTTGAACGCGATCCACGCGTGTTGAAGCGCTCGCAGAGCCTGGAAGTACACGCCGCCGACCAGCAGTATAGTCACCAAGAACCAGCAGCTCAGCAGGCGAAGCGCAGGGTACGTGGCGTACACTTTCCGCGCACGCACCAGCCAATTGCCGTACATTGCGCGACTGTAGTGCACATCTTGGAGCAGGAGATCCAGCGTCACGAGCAGCCTCACGAGGCTCAGCGTCATCAGCACCTGGTAGAGAACGGCTTGAAAGCGCATCTGCGTCACCGCATTGCCACTGGCGCTCAACAGGGTTTCGCCGAGTGAGGTGCCATGCAGTAGCGTCTCCATGAACCACACGATCGCAGACCAGGCGAACGGATAGCAGAGCGCCATGAACGTCCAGGAGCCCTGCGACGTGGCGTCCGCCAAGATCTCGACGCGCGTTGCCGCGTGCGTCGCTGTGTTCGATGCGCGCGTGTGTAGCTCCACCACTCGCGTTTGCGAGCCATCGTCGTTCAAACTCTCTTGGAGGCTCGAGCTCTCCATGTCGCCGCTCGAGAGCCGCGAGAACGCGCGCGTTGCATGGGAGTACTGGCGTTTCCAGTTCCACTCGCGCTGCACGAGCTTCCGGTACATCACGGCGCGCAGCACCAGCAGGATCGCGACATTCAGCAGCGCGTGGAACACACATTTCTTCCATGAAACACGCGAGAACGTCACTGCGAGCCAATGACTGCAGACGGGGAAGCGCGCGGGCGTGAGCACAGACCCGTTGAGCGGCGAGCTGCCGAAGAGGAAGAACGTGGCGGCGACGTGCGCGACGCAGCCCAGCAGCCGTAGTGCCGGGTGGCGCAGCGCTGTTGCTGTCCACTGGTTCTCCAGCCGCACAGCTGGGAGCTCTTCACGCAGCGGTGCCATGGCTGATGGTTGTGTTGTCCCAGACAGTCGCGTTCGATGAGCTTGATTTTACATTGCCCTTCAATATGGTTCCATTTAGGTACGAACCTGCGTAATGGCACTAGCAAATCTGAACAGTCATTAACAAGAAACAGGAGAATAGTGACTGTTCTGACATGGGTACACTTTCGGAGTTAATTGTGCCCCCCCTTCATCCTCATCCTCATCATCGTCTGCAAATGTGTGGTCTCGCACGATCACTGCGGATTGCTCGAGATAGTCATCGCGCTGCTCCATGTGACCTTTCCACTTCATCAGCTGCCCGAGCTGCATCAGCACCTGCGCTTCGAGCTTCGAGTTCTGCTGCTGCTGCTGCGCGCGCGAGCTTCTTCAGGAGCTTGTCTTCTTCCACGACAGTGTCCACCGCCGGCACGTCGTGCTTGAGGTACTGCATGCATGATAGAATGACACAGCGCCAGCACTGGGAAGCTTGGATAGACACGTGAGCCTGTTCCACGTACCCGAGTGCGTTCTGTGATGCACACATGTCGATTCTGACCAAACCAAATGAAGACAGTGAAAGCACAAGTGAGAACCAGGAGATCACTCGCCACACAAATGTAAGCCCCTTCCAATAGCAACGCGCATACGAACGCCTTTGGTTTTCTCCTTCTTTGGCTTGCCAGGCGCAGAGGCAGCAGCGCTCGCAGTAGCGGACGCAACGGAAGCCATGGAGCTGGGTAGCTCAGCTCACTCCCAAGCGCACCTTTTGCTCCCCTCATCTGTCAAGCCATCTCTCGACTAAGCAAAGTCGGCACCAAGAGCTCTAACAATAGCTGTGCTGAAGAAACATGGAGCAACGCGCACCTACTGAACCAGTTGCGAAACCACCCCGCTCAATGCTCTGATTTCTTGACTCACGAGATGCGTTCCAGCGTCGAGACCACTTCGAGAATGGCTTGGCGCACCGAGCTGTCGCAGAATTGAACCTGCTGCTGGAGCGACTCGCACGAACCCTTCGCTTGCTGCCGCTGATACACGCTCAGTGCTTCTTGCTGCGAGAGTTCATGCATCAACTGGCGGCATTTCTTCTCCGCGGCTTCGAAGTAACAGCGGAAAAAGTCCTGCAGTGCGCTCTTCTCGTGGGCAAGGCGGACGAGCTCGACCGTTGAGTCTACCCTCTTTGGCACGGTTTGGATAGCCAAGCTGGCGTCATGTGCTCGGGACGCGCTCTCTTGGTCTGCCAGCAGTTGCGCGTTCTGCTGCTTGAGCTGAGCAATCTCCCTGGACACCTCTTCGGAGTGCTCAGCATGCTGCTGCTTCAGCTGCTTGGATAGCTCCTGTTCTTTCTGCACAAGACGCTTGATGTCTGCGTCTTTCTCAGCAGCAGTTTGCACTCGAAGTCGCACTTGCTCCTTCAGATCTCCCACTTCTTGCTGCAGCCTTGCTTGTTCTTCTGTGGCTTGCGAGCTCTTCTGCACAACCAGGGCTTCGTTTGTCTCCTGCAAGCGCTTGATTTCCTCAGCCAATTGAGAACTCCGCGCACGCTCGCTGCTCACTTGAGACTTGTACTCCTCCACATGGAGGATGACCTTCTTCATATCGCCAGCGAGAATCTTAATCTGCTTCTTGAGCTCCGACTTGTCATTCAGCAGCCTCGCGACTTCGTTCTTCTTCACCGTCGATTGGGCTTCAGCGACACTCAATTGGAGCTGCGCGTCCTCGAGATCTTCAGCCAATTTGGCTCTCTGTAGCTCCTGCTCGGCCACAAGAGCATCGCTGCTCTGCTGCTGCTGCTGTTCCTGAACCTGGGACAGGAGTTGCGCTTCCAGCTCCACAATGCGCTCTTCCAAGATCCGTTTCTCCAGCATCTCGAACGTACGCGTTTCATCCTGTGCTTGAGCGAGTTGCAGCTTCCCTTCCACTTCCTGCATTCTCAGAGTTGCAGAGCGTATTTCCTCTTGAAGCCGCGTTACTTCACTGGTCTGCTCTTCGCACTTGTGCCTCCATGCATCTGCTTCCTCGCCGAGCCGCTGATGCTCTGCTACATGCGCCTCCCATTCTTGCTTCGGGACCACACAGCTCGACGCATTCAACTCATCCTGCTCAGCCCTCAAGTTGGTGATTTCTTCGTCTTTCTCAAACTCTCGCAGCTTGTTCTGCGTGTACTGAACCTCCAGCTCGGCGACTCGGTCTTCGAGAACGCGTCGCTCGAGCGCTTCAAACGCGTCCGCCTCGTCTCGCTCCTGCTTCATCTTCTGCATCGCGCTTTCAAATTCACGCTGTTGCTGCAGCATCGAGAGTCGCATCGCTTCCAGTTCGCGCTCTTTCTCAGCCACTTGCTCTTGACGCGATGTGATCTCCACGTTCGCTACCAGGCTGGACAACACGCACTTGACTTCGTCTTCCTCGATCTTCGATACCTGCTCTTCCAGATTTAGCGATGCGGCCGTCAGGTTTGACTGCCACTGCATACACGTCGCGAGGAGCGAGTCCACTTCATGCGCTGTCTTCGGCGACACCAACGGCAACACTGAGGAGGTCACAGCACTCGGCTTGCTGTGCAGCTCAATGTCCATACTCGGTGCCGCGCTGCTTGCAGCTAACATTAGTCCGCTGTGCTTTGCCACTGCATCCAGCTGGTCCTGCAGCCCCTTGAGCTCAGCGGCGTGCTCGGTCTGCTTGAGCTCGGCATCTCGCTTCTGCGTCTTGTACCAGCGCGCCAGATCGCTTTCCACCACCTGCACGCGCTGCTGGCTCGCCGCGAGCTTCTTCTCGAGCTTCTTGGCGCTCTCCTCGAGGATCTCGACCTCCACCTGGAGCTGCTCGTTCTCGCTGCGCAGCAGTTCGTTGCTGATGCGCAGCGTCTCCTGCTGCAGCCGCACCAGGTCGTCCGCCGTCGTCGAGTCGCCAGCGCTTAGACGGCTAGTGCTGCTGCTGCTGCTGTTGCTACTGGAAGCCGAAGACGCAGCGCCGCTTCTGCTCCGGACTCGTTGCTGCTTCTTTGCGGCCGACCCATCGCTGGCGTCACCACTGGCAGTGGTGTCGCGCGCGCGCTTGAGCGTCATGTCCAGCGTTTGATGCTCGATTGCCAGTTGAGCTTGGTTTCTGCAATTGCCGCTCACATTTCATTTCAAAATTCGAATGGGAAATATACTGATATAGGTTGCATGCTGAGCTTTATAGCGAATAAAAGCGTATGACTCGACTCCCTGCAGTGCTGATTGGTTGAAATGATGCGATACGAACCAAATGTAGTGATGCAACAGCAAGTTTTGAGCAACGCACTGTGTTTACTCGGTTGAACTCAGTGCTTCTCCATAATTGACATTGACTCGACAAGTGTGCATGGCAGACCCAGACGCATGTATATCAAAGGCTGCATGCACACCATCGTGTTTCACGCGGCGCTGTGTGCGAACACGTGAGCGAGTCATCCAAGGCGCGATCTTGTGCGTCGTGGCTTCTGCTTCTCCTCGCCGTCTCGCCTGTTGCCACGTGAAGCAGCTGCAGCCCGCCCTGCTCGTCTTCGCTGTCCAGTCGGAGGAGACACACCGGCTTGGCTTCGTTCTCCTTCTTCCTGCAACTCACCCTCGACTGACCATCTGCTGCTCTCACGGCATCGCAACTTGACGAAATCCGCCTGGGAGTGCCACAAGTCGAAGCAGGATTTGGAGCGAGACTCCCAGCGCTTCACTTTGCACAGGTTGGCGTCGCACACGAGGCAGCAGTATCGCGTCTTGTTCCCGATGCGAGTGTGCGAACCAATGTCACTGGCGATGCAGAGCTTGCAGCAAAAGTCGCACGTCTTGTCGACAAAATGGCTGGTCAACGCATGGTTTTTGCTCCCATCGAGCCGAAGCGAGCTCGGAACAGAGGCGCGCTTCTTGTATCGCATGCCGGCAGTTGGCTTGCTTAATGTATCTGGCACGCTTTCAGAGGCAACAGCTGGAGGGAAGACGTCGTCTAACGGCAGTTCACTCGAAGCTGGGGATACTGCTGTCTCCTGGACCGGCATACTGCGGGGCTCAGTCTCCAACCTCATCGCCGTAGCGCTAGCTGTGCCTAGCGATAAATCACTGCGCTCTGCCAGCGCATCCAGCAGGTGCTGGAGCTTCGTGATCTCAGCGGCATGTTCCGCCTGCTTGAGTTCTGCAGCTCGCTTCTGCGTCTTGTACCACCGCGCCAGATCGCTTTCCACCACCTGCACGCGCTGCTGGCTCGCCGCGAGCGTATCCTTGAGCTTCCTGTTGTCTTCCTCAAGGATCTCGACATCCACATGGAGCTGCTTGTTCTCGCTGCGCAGCAGTTCGTTGCTGATGCGCAGCGGGGAGAGGCTGTCGTCTGCTGTC
Source organism: Globisporangium recalcitrans (assembly GCA_023333815.1). Classification (NCBI taxonomy): domain Eukaryota; phylum Oomycota; class Peronosporomycetes; order Pythiales; family Pythiaceae; genus Globisporangium; species Globisporangium recalcitrans. The sequence goes on from JAASFO010000716.1 coordinate 14,340, forward strand.
GAGTCGCTCGCGCTCAGTTCGCCGCTGTTGTTGTCGCCACTGACAGCAGAAGACGCACCGCCAATCGTGCTCCTGACTCGCTGCTGTCTCTTTGCGGTGGACGCATCGCTCGCGTCGCCACTGGCGGCGGTGTCGCGCGTGCGCTTGGGAGTCATGTCAAGTGTTCGGCAGTCGATCGT
>JAASFO010000717.1:0-14490 GCA_023333815.1 Globisporangium recalcitrans
CGCCGTAGAGATACACGATCACGCAGGCGTAGAACGCGATGTTGCCGTTTCGGCTGAAGAGCGTCTCCGCCATCTGCGCCAGCTCCATCTGAGCGTCCGAGCACAATAACAATTATATGAGCCTCACGCAAAGAGCGACCATTGACTCCAATGAGTCTGGGTCGTACCTTCTTGGAGAGATCAAACTTGAAGAGCACGTCGGGGCTTTTCACGCGCAGCTTCTTCTCCAGCTTGTCGTCCATCTATAGGATTTAAATGAGAATGACACAAACACACAGAGATGGTAATGACGACCAGAAGCGGAGCCACGAGTGTTAAACAAGCAACACGCAATGCAAAAAACGCCAAAACGCAAAGTACTTGAGTGGGCACCATTAGCGGCATGAACTCGGTCTCCATGCGGTCGTCGTCAACGTCGTCATCGCCGTCTTCATTGTCGAGAGCGGCGTTGCCGTTCTGCTGCTTTGGGTCACTCAGGTCGAGCTGACGTGCGCGCTTCTTGAGCGCGTTCACGCCCGCAATCGCCTCGACCATGAACGTCGCCGTCACGTAGCTCGTAGCCGCGAGCACAGCGAGCACCATCGACCCATAGATGAGTCCGACCTGTCACCAACATCACAACAAATCAGGTGCGCTCGTCTACAAGCGCATTCATTTGTTAGCTCTGTGTGCGCCTCTGTGCTTCACCTGCGCGAACGCGTGCGGGATCGTGAGCGCGCCGGCGCCGACGATGAGGTTGAAGATGAACACGAAGCCCGTGAGCGGCGAGTAGCTGCCGATGTCCGGTCCTCCGCCCGCCATTCTCTCCTTCTCTCCTTCTCTCCTTTAGCGTTAGGTGTTGATGAGAGTGAGTGAGTGTCAAGCAGACATTTGAATTTGGCACAGACTGCTGTCCCTCTCAGATCAGCTTATGCTCGACTAAGTACGACTTCATGCAATCTTGACAGCTCAAAATGAGCTGTCCAAAAAGCAGCTGCAAGCCAAAAAGGAAACGAGACATGCTGAATGCGCTCGCAGCGCGCTTTCTGCTCACGAGCGGCCATTTGGTCGCGACCTGTCTGGCGCTGCAGATACTGCCGCTCGCGGGTATGGGGGTATGTAGCTCTATGCGAAGTGAGATATGCGCTTGAGTGCCGTCAGTAGCGTTTAATGCGCGCGCAATGTGCTGCAATACGGCGGATGGATGGATTTCTGCTGCAGGAAGCGGTGCTGCTGGCGTCCTTCTCGTTCTTGCTCGCAGCCGGGAGTCTCGTCACCGGGATTGACATCTTCTCGCCGTCGGTAGGTTCATTTTGCAGCTGTGCTCGTACTGTGTATGCACCTGTCCACATCCCCACCGTTTGCGTTCCTGTGGCGTGCAGAAGAACGCTGTGCATGTCGCGTGTCATTTTCTTGGCGGCGTCATGCTCTCGCGCGTCGTGCTCTATGAGCTGCCGAGCGCGTACCTGTGGCACGTGGTGCTGGTGGTTCACTTGCCTCCGTCCTGCTGCACGCTCGACGCCCTGCGCCACCTCTTCCTCACGCGTGCATCGCCCCATCGATACTGAATGCCAATGCCACACCCAGCATATTCATCACCACAACTGCCAAACGAACGCGCCAATGACAAAGAACAAAGAACCAATGTATACAAAAAAAGCAAACGGCGAATATTTTGTGTTCACACACTAACTATTAATGCGATGGATCTACTCCAAACGTTCTTCTGTCCGCTCCACTTGGTTGTATTTCTCGCTCTCTCTCTCCCTCTCGTTTAATTCTTGGCGGCGTTCACCTTCTTCATCAGGTTAAGCGCACTGCCGTTCTTGAACCACTGGATCTGCTCGTCGTTGAACGTGTGGTTCACCTTGATTTCGAATGGCGAGCCGCTCGCTGGCTCCACGCGGAGCGTCAGCTGCTTGCCAGGCTGGAAGTCGGACAAGCCCAGGATCGAGATCTTGTCGTTGCCAGAGATCTTGTCGTAGTCCGCTGGGTTCGCGAACGTCAGTGGGAGCATGCCCTGCTTCTTCAGGTTCGTCTCGTGGATGCGAGCAAACGACTTGACGATCACGGCGCGGCCGCCGAGGTGACGCGGCTCAAGCGCAGCGTGCTCGCGGGACGAGCCCTCGCCGTAGTTCTCGTCACCGACGACCACCCAGCTCACGCCCTGCGCCTTGTACTGGCGCGCGACGGCTGGCACCTTGTCGAACACGCCCGTGAACTGGTTCTTGACGCTGTTCGTCTCGCCAGTCTCCGCGTTCTCGGCACCGATCAACAGGTTGTTCGAGATGTTGTCCAAGTGACCACGGTACTTCAACCATGGACCAGCCATCGAAATGTGGTCGGTCGTGCACTTGCCCTTGGCCTTGATCAGCACTGGGAGCGCCTCGAAGTCCTTGCCGTGCCACTCGTCGAATGCCGACAGGAGCGCCAGACGGTCGCTGTTCGCGTCGACGTTCACCTTCAGGCTCGTGCCATCAGCAGGTGGCGCCTGGAAGGTCTCCTCGCCGGCGTCAAAGCCGCGTGGTGGCAGCTCCTTGCCGAATGGCGCCTCGAACTTGAACGAGCCGCCGTCTGGGGTCGGGATCGAGTCGGTCGCTGGGTTGAACGTGGTCGTCCCGGCGATCGAGCACACCGTCACCATCTCTGGCGAGGTCACGAACGCGTGCGTCGCTGGGTTGCCGTCGTTACGCTTCGCAAAGTTGCGGTTGTACGACGTGAAGATCGAGTTCTTCTCGCCCATCTTCAGATCTTCACGGTTCCACTGACCAATGCAAGGACCGCACGCGTTCGCCAGCGCGGTACCGCCAGCCTGGATGAACGTGTCGAGGATGCCGTCACGCTCAATCGTGGCGCGCACCTGCTCCGACCCAGGGGTCACGTAGTACGGCACCTTGAACTTCAACCCAGCGGCCTCGGCTTGCTTGATGAGCTCCGCGCAACGAGACATGTCTTCGTAACTCGAGTTCGTGCACGAACCGATGAGACCCGCGCTCAGCTCCGTTGGCCACCCGTTCTTCTCGCTCGACTGCTTCAGCTGCTCGCCGGCTTCGTTCGCGAGGTCAGGCGTGAATGGACCGTTCACCAGTGGCTTGAGCGTGTCCAAGTTGATCTCAATGATCTGGTCGTACTGCGCACCTTCGTCGGCGCGGAGGTTCGCCTTGAACGAGTCCGCCGCCGAGGCAATGCCGCTGCGCTGGGTCGCCTTCAAGTAGTCGGCCATGCGGTCGGTGTATGGGAACGTGGAGCACGTGGCGCCGATTTCAGCACCCATGTTACAGATCGTGCCCATGCCCGTGCACGAGATCGACTCAACACCAGGACCAAAGTACTCGACGATCGCGCCAGTGCCACCCTTCACGGTCAGGATGTCCGCCACCTTGAGGATCACATCCTTTGGCGACGTCCAGCCCGAGAGCTTACCAGTCAGCTTCACACCGATGACCTTTGGCGCCTTCAGTTCCCACGCCATGCCGGCCATCACGTCCACGGCGTCAGCACCGCCCACACCGACGGCGCACATGCCCAGACCACCAGCGTTTGGAGTGTGCGAGTCCGTACCGATCATCAGACCACCTGGGAACGCATAGTTCTCCAAGACGATCTGGTGGATGATACCACTGCCTGGCTTCCAGAACCCCATGCCGAACTTGGCGCCGGCCGACGCCAAAAAGTCGTACACCTCCTTGTTCACAATGTTGGCGTTGTTCAAGTCCATGCTCGAGCCCTTCTCCGCAGTGATCAAGTGGTCACAGTGGATCGTGGTTGGCACCGCGGTCTTTGGCAAGCCCGACGAGATGAACTGCAGCACCGCCATCTGCGCGGTGGCGTCCTGCATCGCGACGCGGTCAGGGCGGAGCTTCAAGTACGTCTCACCGCGGACCGCGACCTGGTTCGCGTTGTCCAGGTGGCCGTAGATGATCTTCTCAGCGAGCGTCATTGGCTTGTTGTTCCACGTCTTGCGCACGTGGTGCAGGTTCTTCTCCATCTTCTCGTACGTCTGGTCGATGGTTGGGCTTCCCTTTGGGTCCAACACGGACAGAGGCACCGGGACGCCGCAGCTAGAGGACATCGAAGCCTGCAAGGAAGGGAGAATCATTTTCAAAGCAATACAGAAAGTGCGGGCGTTAGGATCTTTTGCCTCTCCACAGAAAGCGGCTGAAGCAAACGAAAAGCTACAAGCGAGCGGAGCGCATTCGAAAACAAACGCACCTTGGCGGCGGTGGTGCGGAGGTGCTGGCGCGCCGCAGCGCGGGTGGTCGAGGACACGGCGTACATCCTGCTCTACTTCCTTCTCGGCGTCACGTGCGGATGAATGCTCTGCTGTCGGAGGGAGATCCCAAAATGACCACTCGTTTTGCCAAAACCACAAGCTCACCCCCAACACAAACAAACGCTTTTGAAAGGTGAGGGTAAGTTATTTAAATATCCAGCACGTCGCCCCTCCCCATGTGAGTTTTGAAAAGTCGCCGTGACATCGATATTTAGGTTGCAGCGTGTCATCCCTCCTGACGTCAGATTCTTCCTCCATCACTGTTGTTTCGCCAAAGTGCACTTTTTCCCAAAACAGCTGGAGTTTCGAGTTGTGTGATGGAGACTGAGTGAGCGAGCTAGTCTAAGATCGGAGGAGCTTCAAGCATGAGGTATCGTCGTAAACAACAATCGAAGATGGCGAGCAAGCAGACTTCTGGACAGCTTTCTGCACAGTGTGCTGCGTCCTTGAAATAGCAAACCACAAAACAAACCATGCATTCGACATCTCCAGACTCTCTCTCAGTGCACGAAGGCATGTGTGTCCGCCGATCCGTCCGTCCGTCCGTCCCAGTGGTCTGTCTGGTCAGTGAGCGCACATCCGGAATGGCACGCGCCTCCGCCGAATGAACGAGTGAGCGCTGGCACAGACAGTGTCTGCTTCAGCATTATTAACTCGTTGTTTGCAACGAGTGCTGCGCGTCTGTGAGGTGGTTGGCTTTCTGGTGGTCTTCTTGGCTCCCATTTCCGCAACGGTTTGCTTGACACATTATTGGCAAAACGACTTGCTTTTTGAGATTCAGGAGGTTCAAACAGGAGGTTCCACAACAAAACTCAGGAAAGTGTCCGCAAGCTTTTCTCTTGATGCCACTCTGCGCATTTTGAGAGGCTGAAGCGAACCTGTGGTGGTGAGTAACGGAGAGAGGGGGAGCATTTTGAAGGACGGAGGTGCGATCTCAGACGGGGTGAATACTGGTGGTGCTTTAGGACTTTTGGTTGATGCATCAAGTCTTTTCATTTTCCTCTCAGATCGATGCACTGGAGTCATCCACTGAGCTTGAACAGTTCGGACGTCGTGATTGGACAACCGGAAACTGAACGGAATCTATTCGCACTCTCATTGGCGGCAAAGTTTAACACCCTACCCCTGAACGGAATCGTGAAACGCAACATAGGAATACAGCGCGGTCCTGTAAAAGGGTCTGTCTCTGTACGGTTGTGTGAATGTTTTTATGCAAATGGTCTTAATAGAGGACCGCGCACTGTTGGTCTTCGGCAATCAGCAACGAATTTGAGAGGGTTGCTGCAGCAGCGAAACTTGTTTCCCTTTTGTGTCCGCATTGGCATAGGAAAGTGAAGGCGGAAAGTGAAGGGCGGTGGTGTGAACGAGCGCTCGAGAGAGAGAGAGAGATCCGTCCATTCCACCTGCAGCCGGACAGAGGCGAGAGCAAGAGGCGATGCACATCAAGCAGGTGGTCGTGTGCGGCTTCCGCAGCTACAAGGACCAGGTCGCGACCGAACCCTTCAGCAAGGAGCACAACGTGGTCATCGGCCGCAACGGCACGGGCAAGTCCAACTTCTTCGATGCGATCCGTTTCGGCTTGCTGACATCGCGCTTTGCTAATCTGCGCCCCGAAGAACGTCAGGCGCTGCTGCATGAAGGCTCAGGAAAGCACGTCATGTCGGCGTACGTTGAAATCGTGTTTGACAACCAAGATGGACGCCTGCCGGTGGATACAGAAGAGGTGGTGCTGCGCCGCACGATTGGAGTCAAGAAGGACGAGTTCTTCCTTAACCGCAAGCACATCACGAAGAGCGATGTCATTCACTTGCTCGAGAGCGCTGGCTTCTCGCGATCAAACCCGTACTACATCGTGCAGCAAGGAAAAGTGAACGCGCTTGCGGTCATGAAGGAGAAAGAGCGTTTAGAGCTGCTGAAAGAAGTTGCCGGTACGAAAGTGTACGAAGAGCGCCGTCTGGAGTCGCTGAAGATCGTGCAGGAAACGCAGAGTCGACGCGAGAAGATTCAAGAGGTGATCAAGTACATCGAAGAGCGATTGATGGAGCTGGAAGAAGAGAAGGAAGAACTCCGAGAGTATCAGCAGCTTGATCGGGAGCAGCGCGCGCTCGAGTACACAATGCACGAAAAAGAGCTGCAGAGCGTACGTTCGGATCTTGAAGCGATCGAGCGCAAGCGACTGGATGAAGCGACGAAATCGACTGAACTTCACGAGAAACAGATCCGAATTCATCGAGAAATCTCGCGGATTGAATCGAACAAGGTGACGAAAGATGGAGATTTCGCACTGCTGATCGAAGAGCAGACGGCGACTGAGAGCGAGCGGAAGGGGCTCATGGAAACTCGCTATCAACTCGAAGTGGAGGTGAAGGAGCTGGAAGAGAAAGTGCGAGCGGATGCTGTGAAGCGAGGGGTCTTGACGAAGGAGATCAAGGTTGTGAAGCGTGATATCGAGACGAAGCAACGTGAGCTCGACGAAGAAGTCCTCCCTGCTTACAACAAAGCCGAGAAGGAGTATGAGCAAGTGCTGAGAGCCCTGCATGATTGCACGAGACAGTCCGACGAACTGATTGCGAAGCAGAGTCGGAAAAGTCAGTTCAAGACTCAGAACGAACGAGACGCGTATCTGCAGCGAGAAGTTACTGAGATCGACGGTGTGGTTCTCCGAAAGCAAGATGATGCATCCTCGTTGAAGCAGGCGATGGATTCGCTGTCCCGCGCTATTGACGACGGTGAAAGGCAAATCCAGCGGCAAAGCGACGAGCTGATGGATCATCGCCAAGTCGTGGACACGTTTGGGTCCCAGTTGCTGCAGCTGAAGGAACAGCGAAACGCCCTCTCCGAAGAGCGAAAGGAGAAGTGGCGTTTGGAGAACCAGATGGCGTACGACGTCAGAAAGCTGACGGAACAACTGAACCGCGGTGAAAGTGTCCTCCACAGCACGATGTCGTATGATGTGCGTCGCGGACTGCAAGCTGTGCGTGAGATGAGTGAACGTGGCCGTTTCTCTGGGATCTACGGTCCGCTCATCGAGCTTGTCGAGCCAGTTGATGAGCGTTTCTGCACGGCTACCGATGAAGCTGCCGGTGGTTCACTCTTCCATGTGGTTGTGGACACGGACGAGACTGCAGCGAGAATCATGCGCGAACTGGAGAAGAACAACATGGGACGCATCACCTTCTTGCCGCTCAACCGCCTCAAAATCAAGGACAATATCGAGTATCCGAAGAGTGATGATGCGGTGCCTTTGATCGACAAGCTTCGCTTCCCTTCGGAAGTTCGCAAAGGTGTCCTGACAGCTTTCGGTAAAAAGCTGCTGTGTCGTGACTTGGATACTTGTGTTCAATACGCTGAACAGACGAGCATGGACTGTCTGACTTTGGATGGCGACATGGTCCATCGCCGTGGCGCACTCAACGGTGGCTTCAAGGACCCGCAACGCTCTCGCACCAAGGCGATGATGGACGTACGACGCGCTCAACGAGACTTGGATGGAGTGAAAGATCACGCGCAGAAGATCAAGTTCGAGGCTCAGCAAGCTGATCAGCGTGTTGCCAGCATCATCGGCGAGATCCAGAAGCAGGAATCGGAGAAACAGCACGCGATTTCAGTGTACCAGCGCCTTTACGAAGAGATCTCGCGACTGAAGGTTCAGGTTGAAAATGACAAGACCAACTTGCGAGGGAAGCAGCGAAGCTTGGAGAATCAAGAACGAGAGGTTCATGAGCTCGTGTCGAAAGTGAAATCTCTTCGATCAGAACTGAGCGCTCCGATGCGCGATACACTCAGTGACGAGGAGATGGACGTCTTGCACTCATTGTCAACGAAGATCTCTAAGCTTCAAAATGAAGAACGAGCGCAGAAGATCCGGCTGGAAGAGCTGCGTTCCAGGAAAGAAGGAATCGAGACTGTGCTCGACCAGAACTTGGTCAGACGGCAGAACGAGATCACTCGACACCTCGGAGAAGAAGGCATCGAAGTGCTCGCGATCAGCGAACGAGACGAAAATCTGAAAGCGAAGATGCTTGATTTGGAGAACGCGTCTAGAATTGTGGACGAGAACTCATCGTCGCTCAAGGAAATCGAACAGAAAATTGCAAAGCTGCAGGAAGAAGTGGCGAATGAGAAATCGTTGATCGAGTCGCTGCACGCAGAAAACGCTTCGCTGAACGATCAGATCCAACAGGAGACTCGTCGATCGGAGAAGATACTCAATCACCGTCGGCGCCTACTTCAAAAGCGAGAAGATGCGATGCGAGATATTCGTGAGCTCGGAACGCTCCCAACCACAGAGCTCGAGAAGTTCAAAGACTTGCCATTCCGAGACGTGATGAAGGAGTTCAACAAACGAAACGAGAAGCTGAAGAACTTCAGCCACGTGAACAAGAAAGCTCTGGACCAGTACGTCAGCTTCAACGAGCAGCGAACAACCTTGCTAGAGCGGAAAAGGGAACTTGACGATGGCTACGAATCGATCCAGGATTTGATCGATGTTCTCGACAAGCGAAAAGACGAGGCGATTTTGCGGACGTTCAAGGGCGTCTCCCACCATTTTTCTGAAGTGTTTCGGGAGTTAGTTCCGACCGGCGAAGGGAAAATGCTGATCCTGCGAGCGGATTCGAACAAAGCTGACCAGCCTTCGGCTGTTGGCAAGGGGATTCAAGAATCGAATGTCGATACGTTCTCGGGCGTGCAGATCAAGGTCAGTTTCCGCGGCGAAGGAGATTCGTATTTGATGCAGCAACTCTCTGGCGGTCAAAAAGCTCTTGTGGCGCTGGCGTTCATTTTCGCGATTCAGCGATGCGATCCGGCTCCGTTCTACTTGTTTGATGAAATCGACCAAGCGTTGGACTCCACGCATCGTGCGGCTGTGGCGGCTTTGATTCACCGCCAAGCACACTCTGGAGACAACCCGGCTCAGGTATGTGTCTCGTTTTTGTTTGTTTTTGTGGGACTCGTCTTCCAGGCTATCACCCTGACTTGCTTTCCTGCGCTGTGTTTCAGTTTATCACGTCGACTTTCCGACCAGAGTTGGTGAGTGTTGCGGACAAATTCTACGGGATTGGCTACCAGAACAAAATCAGCAACGTCTACCCCATGACCAAACAAGAGTCTCTCGACTTCATTGGAAACATCATGGCAGAAGAGGAGGAGGTGGAGCGCGCCGCCAAGTAAGCACACGAGATTCTCCCCTGTTTGGTTTCTTATCTGGTTGATTCGTTTTTACGCTAGCGTTAGCGTCAATGTCCCGGGATATCTGGGTAAGGTTCAGGTACATGAAGAACCTATCTATTCGTGCCTACTTCTTCGCAGCCTTTACGCGCTTCCCGCTCTTACGAAGTCCAAGCGTGTCTCTCTCCTCCGCTTGCTTGGAGAGAAAAGCGGTCTTCAGGTCGCCAATCGCCTGCTCCGTGATCTGCCACTTGTTCATGGCCTTCGAGTTCTGCCAGAAGAAGACGCTCGTGTCGAACGACGCGATGCGCCATCTCGTCTTGCGAATGTGCTGCTTGCCCTCACAGTAGCCGTGGTCTTTCTGAGGGATCAGCACGTGCCTCTGGTTGTACCTGCTCGCGTTCAGCTGCTTCCACCCTGGGGTCTCTTTCCAGGCAGGGATGATGATGATGAATGCCAACGGACCGTCCGCCGCCGCCAAAAGAGCAGTCATGTGGTCAGCCATGCGCTTGATGAGCTTCGGGATGAACGGCGGGTTTGCTTCAAAGCACCTGTATGGAGAAGAGAGCAGAAACATCATGGTTAGTTGCACTTTCTAGCATTTGCATTTGTGAAGGCGACTGGACAACTTCGGACGCACCCAGAGCGCGGCGCGAACTCAAAGAAGCTCCCGACACTTCCGAAGGGATAATCCGTATCCAGAAACGCGCTGCAGAACCGACCGTAGCGACAGTTCAACGGTGACGCAAAGCACTCCATCTTGCAGTCAAAGTGCTTGAGCAGCGCGTCGAAGCACTCCTCGTTCAGCGCCGCCTGGAAGCCGCCGCCATCGAGCGAGTCGTAGCGCAGCAGCAAGCTGAAGAGCGCATTCTCAAACGCGCGCTTCTCCTGCGGGCGAGACGCAATCGACACGTTCTGGTGGCGCTCGTAGAGATCCTGCAGCTTCTTGTAGTGCGCTTTGCTCAGCTTGACCGACGAGTTCCCGTACGCGAGCTGGTGCATGTCCTCGCCCGCACTGACCTTCACGTGCTTCTTGCCGACGCTGAAGTCCTGCTGCACAAACTTGCGCAGCAACCGCTCGGACTCCCTCGTGAGGTCTTTGCACCTCCTCGTCGCAGCAGATCGTGGCGCGCCAGCCTTGAGCAGCTCTTCCAGCAAGCCGCTGTAGTCGCTGCCAGCATGCGGGATCAACGGATCGCTCTGCACACACAGCAAAGATTCACACACATTGGTCAGGACTATGAAGATGTAAGCAGAGATGAGCGGGTGACACATGCACATACCTCTGCGACCGTGAGCTTGGACGTGAACTGCCAGGTCTCGTAGGTCGAGTTTGGCAGCTTCGCGATCCCCATGTCCTCGCTTGCACGCGTGATCTTGCTGCACAGCGTGCGCACGGTCTGCTGGCGAGAGATCTCCATGGGTGGCGTCACCGAGTACTGCTTCGCTGCTTTTGCGGTCTTCTGCACGATCGCGTCCGGCAGCTTTTGCATCACGCGAGCGTTCCAAATGGCAGTGTCGTCGGATGCGTTGGCTGGGAACGTGAGCGTGTCATTGTCACCATCATCGTCCGAGTCCGAGTTCTCGCGCTGTCGCTTCTTGGTCTTCGCTGGCGTCGCTGCTCCCTTCTTAGTGGCACTGCTAGAAGAAGTAGAAGCAGCTGGTGCGTTGCCCGTGGCCGCAGCCATGGACGCGAGAATAGCTTCGAGCGGATCCATCTCTTTTGCGTGGTGTCGTTTTGCTTGATGCACTTTCAAGAGCTCCAATCAGACAAAACTTGCAGACTGTGCACCGTATGCTTCCTCTAAAGTTCGTCCGGATAAGGTGTTATTCGGAATGCCCCGCTTAAATGCGACTGACTGGATGATTGGCTGGTGAGTGGTCATGATTGTGGAGAGGGAATGGTGGAAGTGGTTGTGATGGCAGTGTGCGCAAAGCTCGTCTGGTGCTCTTAGTTTGAGTTTTGCAGTAACTCTCGCACCAAGTTCTTTTTCTCCAAGCATGGGTCACCGTAAGTTCGAGGCTCCACGTCACGGCCACATCGGTTTCTTGCCGAAGAAGCGTACCAAGCACCACCGCGGCCGCGTTCGCAAGTTCCCTCGCGATGACGCGTCCAAAGCGCCACACCTCACGGCCTTCATGGGCTACAAGGCGGGTATGACCCACATCGTGCGCGAGATGGACCGTCCTGGCTCCAAGTCGCACAAGAAGGAAGTCGTCGAGGCTGTGACGATCGTCGAGACGCCACCAATGGTGGTCGTCGGTGTCGTCGGCTACGTCGAGACCCCTCGCGGTCTGCGCTCGCTGACCACGGTGTGGGCTGAGCACTTGAGCGAGGAAGTGAAGCGTCGGTTCTACAAGAACTGGTACCACGCCAAGCGAAAGGCGTTCACCAAGTACGCGAAGAAGTACCAGACCAACCCAGCGGACATCGAGAACGAGATCAACCGTATCAAGAAGTACTGCCAGGTCGTGCGTGTGCTGGCGCACACCCAGATCCGCAAGGTGAACCTTCGCCAAAAGAAGGCGCACCTCTTGGAAGTGCAGGTGAACGGTGGCTCGGTCGCCGACAAGGTCGACTTCGCCAAGAGCTTGTTCGAGAAGCAGGTGCCAGTCGGCGCGGTCTTCGCCAAGGACGAGCTGATCGACATCTGCGGTGTGACCAAGGGTCACGGTTACGAAGGTGTGATCACCCGTTGGGGTGTGTCGCGTCTCCCGCGTAAGTCCCACCGTGGTCTCCGCAAGGTCGCCTGTATCGGTGCGTGGCACCCATCGCGCGTTCGCTTCACGGTGGCGCGTGCTGGTCAGCACGGTTACCACCACCGTACCGAGGTGAACAAGAAGATTTACCGCATCGGTGCCGCTGGTGACGCCAAGTCGTGCATGACGGAGCAGGATTTGACTGAGAAGTCGATCACCCCGCTCGGTGGCTTCCCACACTACGGTGTCGTCAACGAGGACTGGCTCATGCTCAAGGGTGCGATCGTCGGTGTCAAGAAACGCGCGCTTACGCTCCGTAAGTCGCTCTTGGTGCACTCGAAGCGCTCGGCGCTCGAGGAGATCAAGCTCAAGTTCATCGATACCTCGTCCAAGTTCGGCCACGGTCGCTTCCAGACCGCCGAGGAGAAGCTCAAGTTCCAGGGTCCTCTCGCTCACCAGAACCGCGCTTAGGCAGCTTCTTTTGCTGTTCGAGCGTAGCTCTTCGTGGATGGACGGATGCGAGAGTTTTGTTCACGCCGCTTGCTGCATTTAGGTGTGAGTGTGCAGCGTCGGGCTCTCTGCCTGAAACCCACAACCATCGAAAAGAACTAAGCAACCAATAAAACTGCGCTTTCTAACACATTTGCTCATCATCGTCATCATCAATGCCATCAACCATGACAACCATTTAGGATCTTGTGATCAGCTCACACAGAGACGGGAGGAGGCAGGCGACGGACTTGATCAAAATGTCTTCTTTGTCCATTAACAGGACTGAACACTTGAGAGAAAACCCACTCAACGCACAACTCTTACCTCACTTGAGATAGACACTGAGCCCTCCGATGCTGCGCTGCTACCCACCAGCCTCTCGTGTGTCTCTTTACTCTTTACTCGGTCTTCTTCTTCGACGCCTCGGTCTTCTTCTTGCTGATCAGGCTCACGTCGAGACGGAAGAGCAGCATGCAGAACAGGAAGAACGCCAAAAAGCCGCCCACGAGCAGCAGCGGCTCGTGCAGCATGAACGTCTGCGGGAACTCGAACGTCACCTCGAACGGCACGTTGTGCGTCGCGATCACGTTCTTCTTGTTGATGATCAGCACGGGGCGACCGACCAGCGGCGTGTCCAGGTACGTCTGGCGGGTCGCGTCCGTGAGCGAGTCGACCGCGAACGGCAGGTTCACCTGCACGTTCTTCGCGCCTTCCGGCAGGATCACCTTGACCGTCAGATCGTCCACGGCGGCGCCTTCAATCGAGGTCGAAAAGTCCATCTCGAGCTTGAATTTGTCGCCCTCGCGGGACAGCACTGAGTGCGTTGGCACCGAGTAGCCGAGGTACCACTGGGACTTCCAGCCGCCAAAGATCGGGAAGCGCGACTTGAACGACAGCTCCTGCCGGGTGCTCGTGACGCGCAGGCGCGACGTCGACACGTTGCCGATCTGGTCGCGGTAGTACACGTTCACGGCGTCCACTGGCAAGTACGCCTGCATGTCGTGGAACGACGCGCCGCGCTCGTTCTGCGCAGTGTACTCGTAGCGAGAGAAACCACCCTTGAGCTTCGCGCCAGTGTGCAGCAAGTCGTACACTTCTTCGACGGACACACGTCCCCACATGGACACCTCGAGCTCGCGCACCAGGTTGGTGATCGTCAGGAACGGAGAGTGGTTCTTAAAGTGCACGCGCAGCGACTTGGACTCACTCGAGAATGGCGCCACGTTCGTGTACGGACCGTACGTGATCGCCGCACCCTTGCGCGTCACTGGCGCAACCTGCGAGAAGCTCTCGACGCGTCCCGATGGCAGCTTGACCTTCGTGGTCTGCGTCTCGGTCTTGTACGGCGAGACCAGCAAGTGCGAGTCCTCGTACACCACCAGCTGCTCCTCCTTCTGTGTGACCTCGGCAGGGAACGGCGTCAGCACGTGGGTGAAGTGGGACGTGAGCTTGATGTGGCCCACGTCGCCCTTCGCCACGCTGTTCTTGAGCACGACAGTGAACTGCGCGACGTCCGAGTGCGCGTTCGCATCCACGTGGGTCGCCGCGACCACTTCGCACGGATTCTTGCCGCACTTGGCGGTCAGCTGCGCCAGGTGCTGCTCTTGCTCCTTGGGGATGCCAAACACGTACTCGGTCGTGTCCTGCTCTGCGTCCACGAACTGAATGTCCGTGTTCACGCGCACAACGTGCTTGGTCAGATCCAACACGCGCTTCACCTATGCCAACAAAGACCAATGCCATCAACAGCATTCCCCCCACACATCAGTCAGTACTGTTATTCAGACCACAACAGCACACTCAGCGCACTCGCACTCGCTTCATATCGTAGCGTCTTGCGAACGACAGATGTGCGCATACCCGAACCAAGACCAGCG
>JAASFO010000718.1:0-14438 GCA_023333815.1 Globisporangium recalcitrans
GGTAAATCGTGACTGTTTATTAAAGTACGAATGCGGTTTGTCCCCTGTGAGGCAAACCTTTAGACTTTTGTATACCTATACTAAATCTAAGTGAACTCGAACATGGTTGGCTCTCTGGGCTCAATGCAAGTGATTGGGCAATAATGTGTGATTATGGGTAATGGAAGAAGCCACCCTCTGGGCTGGCTCTCACTGGCGTAAAGTACGCTCCAGCAGCAAAAGCTAAGTTCGGCGAACCATCAGTTCGGCCGTAAAAGTATTGCGCGAACTGTGTTCGGCAAAGGCAAATGCGAGTTGGGTTACGGCAGTGTAACCCAACGTGTGTACCCCGTTACCATGGAGGGCAATTGTCTAGTGCGAGGTCATGATCGACAACATCAATCCGATTTGTCTATGCTCTCTCAAATGGGGAGGAGACGGAGCAAATGTTGCCATATGTGTCAGATATGACGTGTAGATTCGACGTCATTTCAGCTATGCGGCGAGATGGTGCGTGCCCTCTGTCCAGTGCAGCAACGCATTCTGCTCGATCAGCGAAATGTTCACATTTTTGTCCTCTGTTTCTATTCTGACAATGGTATAAGACTAGCCATCGATGCATTTCATCCCATTACTCTTTCTAGGAGTTGGAGGTCAAACCTGCAACCCGCCGCTGGGTTTGGATCGTTTGATTGCGAACGCCTTGACTACCAACAAAATCTCTGAATGCATGTCGGAGTAATCGACTCACCTGTCAATCTCTGCATTCTCAAGCGTGTTGTGAACGGTCAGGAATGAGCTCCTCCGTCTGCAGCTGCATTCCTAATAAAGTACAACCATTCAAATGATCGTCAGACACGATTGTGCATTCATTTTCGTGCGTACACCTTCCACTGTAAATCGGACATGAATGCTGTGTAGTTATTGTTTGTGTACGGTACCGTATTTATCGAAAGTTTGGTTGGAGTTGGAATTTAGATACGTATCTCGTTGTTTATTTCTAGTCGCTGCCAAAAGATGATATCGAATTGAGCAAAGTTAGAATCTGTGATTTGATCGATGCATATCATGTAAGCCTACGTCTGCTCAATTCGAAAGTTGACCTTCACTGCAACGAGGTTTTTTCGAAACACGAGGTTAGATCGCGTATTTTGGGTTGTTGCATTCATTTTGCACTTTTGAGGGAGTCGAGTCGTTCAGTGGAAAGCAACGCAATAGCAGTCAATAGGAAGGAGGCGCCATGAAGCTCGTCAGGTACCGTGCTCTCTGTCTCTGCGCGTGCGCCATCTTGCTGCCGCTGTTGTGACTGTGTGCATATAGGCACATGCGCCATGCAGATCGGAAAGTGGCGCACGTGTGCGCGTGAAGCGTGCGTGGTTTAGTTTCTGTGTGCAAGTGTCTGATGGTGATGATTGCTTTTGTTTTGTTTGGCGGCGGCGGATGTAGATTTTTGATGAAGCTCTCGAACGAGACGGTCACGATCGAGCTCAAGAACGGAACGATCGTGCACGGCACCATCACTGGTGCGTCGCCGTGCCTTTTGCTGTTGCTGCTGCTGTTGGTTTTGTGTGCGGTGTGGGTGGTCTTCTGCTAACAACATGTGCGCAAAATGCGTTTTGTTTGGGCATGGCTTTGGTATGTTTGAACGCAGGCGTGGACATTAGCATGAACACACACTTGAAGTCGGTGAAGATGACGGTGAAGGGCAAGAACCCCGTGAGCCTCGACTCGTTAAGTATCCGTGGAAACAACATTCGCTACTATATATTGCCGGACTCGCTGAATCTGGACACGCTATTGATCGAAGACACGCCGCGCGAGAAGGTCAAAGCCGGCGCACCAGCAGCGGGCGGACGCGGGGGTCGAGGCAGAGGTCGTGGTCGAGGACGCGGCCGACCGTGATAGTACCTGCAGTCGCATCAACACCCACCCACCCCCAAGAAGAGGAAGAAGAAGAATGCAGAATTAGGTTCAAAGGACGGCGCGTAGAAAGAGAAGGAGGAAAAAGAGGATCTCGACCAGCTGGAAGACTCGCGGAGACTGGAGTAGTGGTGCAAGCAGCAGGCGTGTGCGTTTACCAGGAAGGAAGGTGGAAGAGTGTGCTTCTCTGCGCTGTGATCCAGTGGCGGTGCTGAAGCATTTATTGCTGCGATGGTTTCTGCAATTGTCGCTCACGTGGTAATTAATGCAACGGGTAGCACTTGCTTGCACCAGTCGATCGATGATGATGATGGGGTGGATTTGCTTTTGCTGGTTTGGCTTGTGACAGGAGAGCTCAACAGAGTTGATCGCAATGAGTCGTGAGAATGGATCGGTGAGCAGCTCCAGCAACAACAACAACAAACAATGCAGAGTCTGTGCGAGTGCGTGCCTCGATCTGGATACGCCCAGCATGTTGGCTTGCTGCTCTGGTGAAGGCGTCATGTATCCATTCGAGTCTCCCTGTGCATGCGTGAGATCTTTCCATTCGGATGCTTGCAAGGTGCAGAACTCGGCGCTGTGCGCGATCTTTCATTCTTTTCAATCCTCAGGACGACCCCAAATGGACTGCTTCCTTTGACTTCTGCTAACACATGCGTGAAGCCACGAGTCATAAAGCTCACTCATGTATTTATCCGCTGACAGACACATGCGGGAACGCTGCAGCATTGGCGTTGCTACCAAGCATCTCCACTTGCAAGTCCTCCATTTCATTGCAGCTCGTCAACCAACACCCAGTCAATTCGGACTTAGATGGGTATGCTCGTACTTAAGCGGCATCTGCACACCTTATCAAACCAGGAAACCAATCAAACAGCAAGCAAGATGGCGACCAAGCGCAGAGCAACGGACGACGCAGAGACCGACGCCACCAAGTTCCTCGAAGAGGCGCAGCGCGCGGTCGACTTCACGTTCGCACCTACGGTCGTGCTTCCCGGCGACGACGTCACGTCCGTCTTGACCAAGACCACGCGCCGCGTCAAGCTCGGTGAGCAACTGCTGATGCATTCTCTCACTCGTTGTGCAGCTGTGCATGGCGGATGATTAAAGGCGCAATCGTGCAAAGCACTTGCTAATCACATTCTACGTGTGTATGTATTTATGTGCGGAACAGGCGCAGGCTTGAAGCAGCTCCCGGACGAGCGCATTGTGTGCACGAACGCGGGCATCCTGCGCTACCGTCCTGCCAACAGATACTGGGTCGAGCACAACTGCAAGAGAGTACGAACCAATGAATGCGCTTGTTCACAAAGCCATGCTGTTGTTCTCTCAGCATGCTAACTGCTCTCTATGTGTGTGTGTGTGTATGATGAACAGTATGTTGCCTCGATGGACGACGGGGTGATCGGTGTCGTCACGGACCGCAATGCGGAGCTCTACCGCGTCAACATTGGCGCAGCGTAAGTACATCACACGCGAAAAGCTACGTGCATTACGGATGCTACAAAATGGAGTGACTCATCGCTAGTGTGCATGTGTGGTTCGCTCTCATAGATCGAGCGTGACGCTTGGTGCACTCGCGTTCGACGGCGCCACCAAGAGAAATCGCCCTAGCCTGGGCATTGGCTCGCTCGTGTACGCGCGTGTGAGCAAGACGAACAAGAACGTGGAGCCAGAGATCTCCTGCGAAGCCCCTGCGAACCTGACCAAGAAGGACTGGATGACTGGCCTCGCAATCTACGGCGAGCTCAACGACGGCTACGTGTTCAAGACGTCTATAGGGCTCGCGAAGAGCCTGCTGCAGGAAGACTGCGCCGTGCTGGCGGCGCTCGGCAAGAAGATCGCGTTCGAGATCGCGATCGGCGTGAACGGCGTCGTGTGGGTCAACTCCAAGTCGACGAAGAACACGACGATCATCTGCAACGCGATCCTGAACGCTGAGACCATGTCGCCCAGCGAGACTGACGTCATGGTCGCGCGTCTCGTGGCGGAAGCCGAAGACATTTGATTACAGTAGATTTTCTATTTTGAAGGAGCCACAGGACAGAACCAGCCAACCAGCATCCGAGCCAGCTAGCAGCAAAGCCTCAAGCCCAAGCCCAGGCGAGCAAAGGAAAGAAATAGAGAGCCTGGAGCAGGAATAGAGCCTTTGGCGGTGAGTTGGCGTTTATATTCGCATGAGACTCTGTGTTTTTCTTCTCGGGATGTGTACTGTGAGGTGGTATTTTCGAGTTTTTGATCGTAGCTGGTGCGCAAGAGCTGAAGGTAAGTGGGTGAGTCTGTGAGTCCAGATTCGTATGACTATCGCGGCCACATTCGTGCATGCGCGTGCTGGTGGTGAAGCCAGCCAAGGACTAGAAGCGAGAGACTGACTGACTCTTCACTCTGAAGCCCTCAAGATGATGTCCATGAACGACGATGCGAAGGGGATGATCGCCCAGGAAGAGCACGAGCTGCGCCACGTGTTCGACCACGTGGCGTCGTATCGCCAGAAGAAGATCACGACCGCGGTGGCTGCGAGCAAAGACCGCAAGCAGCGGCTCGATGCCAGCAAGGCGAACCCCGAGGTGTCACCGATGCTCAACGAGAAAGACATCAAGATGACGCGCGACGAGATCGAGGACGAGATCAAGAAGATCGACCAGAGCGTCGAGAAAGCGCTGGCCGAGCTGAGCGCGATCCAGAGCAGCGCGACCAAGTTCATCAAGAACGAAGACTTGTACGAGGCGATCAAGGTGCTCGGCAAGGTTTGCGCGAAGAAAGAGATCAGCGACATGATCTGGGAGGCCGACGAGAACCTGGACGGCGTCGTGGACTGGGAAGCGCTCCGCTCGATGTTCAACCGCAACCTGCTCGACAAGACCGAGCTCGAGCCCGTGAACCTGTTCAACGTCGTGCAGTTCATGACGTACGACAAGAAGAACTGCGGCACGATCACGGCGGACGACACGATGGCGATCCTCTTTGCGCGCTACGGCCAGTCGCAGCTCGAGATGCGCATGAAGCAGCTCTTCGGCGACAGCGACGAGCTCACGTTCGTCAGCTACCTCGACCGCGCGAGCAAGCAGCGCCGCTCGAACGCCGAGGCGCGCGCGAAAGCGTGAAGCCAAGAAGAAGAGCGACGACGACCTTCTTGAGGCACGTTGCAAGCCATTGGAGCTCAAACGATAACTTATCAGCCATGACTGCATTTGTTTCTCCATGTTTCTCGAGTTGTCTTGACAACTCACCTGATACCAAAGCATCAAAAACCGATCGGATTACCTCGCGAAAAGACACGCACATGGTGACTCGCCGTGCCTGTCGCCTTGCTTCTGTCTCTCGCGCGATGGCGCAGAGTCGCCCATGCCAATCAAATCGCATTGAGCGCTCTCGAAAATAATGTGAGGCGCAAGTCGGCCACCTCTTTGAGAATCTGTGACAGACCAAGATTGGCTCTTTTGCAGGTGGCGGTGGTGCTTGCAAGCGCACGTTGAAGTCGCGTTGCTGGTCTCGCACTCCCATTCAGGTCCACCCCAATGACCTTGTGCATCCATCCGCTTCAGTCACTCACCGCTTGGGAACATGCACGACGAGAGCACCACGAAGCGGATCTCGTTGCGCTCGTATCACCACGAAGAGCTGCCCACCAACAAACAGCAAACGCGCACAACTACAGTCGAACCAAACGTGTTTGCGTTCATATTTAAAAAAGAGGAGGCTGCTTTGAGACACAAGAAGACACGTCGAAGACCCTCTTTTCTTGTTTCTTTTTTCTAAGCCATCGAGAGGAGGGGACACTGCGCATTGCATGAACGAACTCCACACGAATGATTTTTTGGATGATTGCAATTCGATCACAAGGCACGTACTTGGCTGCGGTGAATTGTTTAACCGAGGGTCAAGCCGAGACCGAACTTGTGCGAGTCGCCTTCGAAGTTCTTGGCGTCCACATGCACGCTCGTGGTCAGCGTCACGTATGGGCGGATCTTCTGGATCGAGGCGAGCGACACGAAGCCCTCCGAGTTGATCTTGCCGGCGTACGTTGTGTCGGCGTCGACCTTGTAGCGGCCGCCCACGTTGAGCGAGTTCGACGCGGACTTGAGGTCGTAGTCGAGCACCGCGGCGTAGATCGTGTGCGGCGAGATCTTGTGGTGGAACGAGGCCGAGAGCGCGCCAAAGTTCTTCTTGGTCACCACCGACGTGGCGAAGTCGCCGCCGACGAACGACACGCCGACGTTGTGCTCGGTGAGCGCCGACTTGTCAATGTTGAACGCGGCCTGGCCACCGACGAGGAAGTTGTCCTGCTTGAAGACACCCGCAGCCTTGACCGAGTTGCCGACAAAGTCCGCCTCCGTGTTGAACGAGAACTTGTCCTGCTTGTACTCGGCACCGAGCACGCCGACCTGCTTCGCGCTGGCGTTCTTGGCGACCGAGCCGTCCTCGAGCTTGAAGGTCAGGTTGAGACCATGGGTGAGCACGTTCGGGAGCTCGGCCTCGGTGACGAGGCGGCCCTGGGTGGTCACCTGCAGCTTCTTGAAGACCACACCAGAGCCGTCGTGCGTGAAGCCGCCGGCGACCTTGGCGAGGATCGCCTTGTTGTTCGAGAGCGCGCCTTCGGTGGTGAACGTCACGCCGTTCGCAGCCTTGCTCTTGATCTTGAGCTTGCGCGAGAAGTCGTAGTCGTCGTTGAGCGTGTCGGCCGCGACCTTGGACAGGTCCTTGAAGAGAGGGGCTGGCATGGTGAAGATTAGGACGAGAGAGGCGAGTGGGGCTGTTCTTCTTCCAGAATGACAGAACGACAGAATGAGCAGGCAAAGGCGAAGGGGGAAGGAGGAACAACGTGAGCAGATCAAGAGAGAGCGAAAGCGTCTGAGCCGCACAGCTCACTGACACGCTCGAATCCTTGATGATGAAAGTCAAAGTGCAAAGGCGTAAAAACGCGTAAATACGGGCGGCAGACTTGGCAGATCAGATGCGCACTTTTCGAGATGAAGGACGGCGTACTTAGAGCGCGTGTCTCTGTACCCAAGCGAAACAGCAGCCATAAATACGCAAAAGTGTGCGTTTGTATGGCATTTTGTATGCTAGAATGAATTGAGGAATGAATTGAGGAGGTAGCGCACTTAAGTGCGGTGATGCAGTTCTGTGCGGTTGTGAGATGGATGAAAAACAAAAACAAAACAGCCGCCTCGCCTGCTTCAACTGGTGACACAGACTCGAAGGGGACAGTGACGCACTTCCTGCTTCTCTGCTTTGGCTATTGATACTGGTACTGCTGCTGTCAGCATAGGGCCGGCCATGTTGCCGTTTTGCTTGAGCTGCTGCTTGCACTACATAGTCTGCCACATGGTGGCGCAGTCTTGAGTTCATTTTTGTATGGCTGCATTTTGTCATGTTGGATGAGAGAGTGGAGATGGGAGGAGGCGAATCTGTGGCCCACACAAAGCCAAGTTACTAAGCTGCAAAATTGAGCGTGTTTGTTGGATGAATCCTCGCTCCTGATTGGTGGAAAACACGCCAAGATTCGCGACGTAGCAAGTCGGACTTTATCGGAGTGCTGTGCGTAATTTCCCCTCTTCCTCTTTCTGTCCTTCAAGTAGAGCTGCTCGCCTCTTCCTTCCTTCCTTCCTGCCACTTGCTTCCTGCATCGGAGCAATTCATTCGCAAACAAGAAGCAGCAGCGCCAAGCCCCTTCCTCTTCGCAAGCAAGCAACTGACAGTAACAATGGTCGTGCTCTACAAGGACCTCGCCAAGACCGCGGAGAACACGCTCAAGGACGACTACGACTTCTCGCGCAAGCTCAAGATCAAGACGAATGCGTCCAACGGCGTGAGCTTCACGACCGAGGGCGAGATGGGCTCGAACAAGTCGATCGTCGCCAAGCTCTCGGGCTCGTTCTCGCACAGCCAGTCGGGCGTGGTCTTCAAGAAGCTGCAGGTGACCACGCACGGCCGGCTGGTAACGGAGGCCGAGCTGCCAAACTTCTTCACCAAGGGGCTCAAGGTCACCGCCAAGGTCGAGGACGGCTCGGTCGCCAAGAACGCGAACGCCAAGCGCGTCGCGGTCATCGGCGCCGAGTACGTGCAGAAGGCGTTCTCGGTGGAAGGCTCGGCCGACTTGGGCACGAACACGATCCGCGAGTCGGCGGTCTACGGCTTTGACAACGTGCTCGTCGGCGCGCAGGCCGCGTTCTCGCTCGACAAGTCCAGCTTCACGGACCACAACGTCGCGGCGAGCTATGTCGGCAGCGACTTCACCGCGACGCTGCAGACGAAGAAGAAGTTCAACGCCGTCTCGGGCTCGTTCTTCCACCGTCTGTCCAAGGACACGATCTACTCGGCCGTGTTCGACTACGACCTCAAGTCGGGGTCGAACCACCTGACAGTGGGCGGTCGCTACAACGCCGACCACCTGACCACCTACGCTGGCAAGGTCGAGTCGGACGGCCACGTGTCGCTCGTGCTGCTCCAGAAGATCCGCCCGTTCCTGTCGCTGACCACGAGCGCGCACATCGACGCCAAGAACTTCGACGGCGACGCCCACAAGTTCGGCATCGGCCTCACCCTGGGCTAAGCCACAGCAGCAGCCGCACGCGCGCGTCGTACTCGTTTTTTTACCAAGTAGAAACCAGTGGCTGTTTCCGTTTTTTCCCGACAAGTTGTGGATTGCGTGCATGCTTTGTCTTCTGCATTGCGACGTTTAGCGACAGGGTTAAGACAACGATCTTGTCGATGCATCCAATTCGCAGCCCAGTTGTTTTTCACCACGATGCGTTGTGTGCCAAATCTACAGAGATGCTAGAGCAGTGTGTGTGCAAGCCAGCCACATTATGGAAAGCGCGTCAACTTGTGGACGGATCCATTTCACCATTTTGTTTTGATTTGGATCGCAATGCACGTCAGAAGTGACGAATGAGGTCTTCTATTAGGATGCATTCTGAATACAGTTATGCATCCGAATAGAGGACCCAAGCAACAGCTTTCTTTCTGGAAAAGTCAAAAGACTGGAAAAGTCAAAAGACTGGAAAGCTCGAAAGCGTTTCTGCTGGTGAAAGAGCGACCACTTGCCAGATATTAGATCGATCTGTGCGCATTCCTGTTCCTCCCAACGACCGCAAGCAAGCAAGCGCCAGCACATCTGACACTATGAGCGAGACCGACCGCTTCGACGCGCTGCTGATGAACATCGCGCAGACGCAGCGCGGCATCGAGCCGCTGCTGGACACCGTCTTCTCGTTTCTGCGCCGCAAGACCGACTTCTTCACGGGTGCGACCCCCGAGATGGTGGAGGAGACGATCCTCAAGTGCGTGCGCAAGCAGGCGCACCTGGCGGAGAAGGACCATCTACTCAAGAAGCAGAAGGAGGAGGAGAAGCGCAAGAAGAAGCTCGCGGCGGACGCGCTGAAGAAGAAGAAGCAAGAGGACGCCGAGAAGGCTGCGCGTGCGGCTGCTGCTGCGGCAGTGGAGCCTCCGCGCTTTGAGGAGATCATCGACGACGAAGAGTCAAAGCCAGCTGCTGCTGCTGCGCAGAAAGAAGTGGCGCATGTGAAGCAGGAGAATGCGAAGGAAGCGGTGGATGACGCTGCGAAGGAAGAGGACGAAGAGGACAGCGGACCTCGTGCGTTGTTTGCTTGCTGCACATTGACGTTTTCTGATGCTGCTCTATCACTTGACGGTTTATACCTAACGAATGCGCTTTGTTGTTGCACTGTAGCTCCTGTTGGCAACGGTGGCGCGACGGACAAGTACGTGTGGACGCAGACTCTGCAGGAGGCGCAGGCGAATTTCGCTGTGCCCGAAGGCACCAAGTCGCGACAAGTGGTGGTGGAGATTACGGCGACGAAGCTCAAGGTCGGGTTGAAGGGCGGTCCGACGTTTGTGGACGGCTTGCTATTCAAGAAGATCAAGGTGGACGACAGCTTCTGGACGCTGGAGGACGGCAACCGCATCTGCGTGTACCTGCAGAAGGACAACCAGATGGAGTGGTGGAAGACGATCATCCGGGGCGACGCGGAGATCGACACGAAGAAAGTGCAGCCGGAGAACTCGAAGCTCGCGGACCTGGACTCGGACACGCGCCAGACGGTGGAGAAGATGATGTTCGACCAGAAGCAGAAGGCGCTCGGTCTTCCCACGAGCGACGAGCTGCAGAAGCAGAGTGTGCTGCAAAAGTTCATGGCGCAGCACCCGGAGATGGACTTTAGCAACGCCAAGATTAACTAACAACACTGGATGCTCGCACGCACTCATAGTTTGCATGACACAACCTGTCCGCACTTGCGCATGCTTGTCATTTTGTCCTAACATTAGACTTTGTATTCCAGGGATCGTGCGGATCTGATCTGTGGCTCCAGGAATAGTGCGTGCGCTTTGAGCGGCATCAAGCATCAAGCATCAAGCGCCGAGGCTCAACTGTAGCTCGTGGACTGGAGCCATTGTGAGTGTGAGAGTTGCTTTGTGTGGGCTGAAGAGCGACAGAAAGCGCGCATATCAAGCCAACTTCAAGAGAAACTAACGCAAGCACGGTCGGCCACCAGAATCGGCAGCAGGCGTCCATCGTGTTTGGCTACGACGCGGTCGAGTACCAGTCCAGCAGCACGGCGATGAACCAGTTTGCAGGCAAGACGCATTCTACAAGCAGCAATGCCAAGTCCGTCGCGGCCGAGAACATCAACAGGCAGTACCACGCGCAGTTCGGCGAGAAAGGCAAGAAGCACGACTTCACGATCTCGAGCAAGCTGCTGGACCCGACGGGCGAGATGCACAAGTACATGGGCAAGCTGAGCGCCGAGGACAAGGACATGCTCACGAAAACCTCGACGGGCTTTGGCCCCGAAGTCGCGCCGTTCGTCACGTCGACGCAGCTGGCGACCGAGTGGAACAAGGAGACCGTGCACGAGACCATCCAGCTGCGCAACGAGATCCGCAAGAAGATGGGACCGCGGCTCACGCGCGGCATCTCGTACGACGACGAGGTCGAGTACGTCTCGGAGGCCAAGAGCGCGTTCGAGAACAAGTTCAAGGGCTTCAAGCCGTCGGTCATGGCCGAGTCCGTGAAGAACGGTACGAGCCATTATCATTATGCAAATGCATTGGCGATATCGTGTCTTCTGCTCACCAGTGAGACTAACTTGAGTCTGTGCTGTGTCTGTTGACCTCTACAGATCTCAGGGCGACACATTTCTCAGTCGGCCATGAGAAACTGGACTACCGGACGTCGAGCCACATCGAGCGACTGTCGCCCGACCAGTTTGCGCTCTACGCGACGCGCCAACCGCCACTCCACGACCTGAAGAAGTCGACCGTGGAGATCACTTGAGAGCACTCAGAGCACATTTTCACGCACAAATGATCAACTGAATACAGATCAACGCGATGCCTTTTCTTCATTTGTTTCTATTCATAATGATAGATAGATACATGAGCACCTTGGAGTCCGATATCACTCTTCGACGACACTGTAGTATAGAACCTTCGATTCTGTAAATGCTGACAATGTCTGCAGCTGTCGTATGCGTGCTGATCTGATGACGGTGGTGTAGTCCAGAGGGTGGGTGTGCTAGTAGTATAAATGGTGGTGGCGGCGGCGGCGCGGCATTCATGCTCTTGGAGTATCCAAATGGCGCTTCCTTCTTGGAGTCGAGTTGAACGGAAGGAATGGGGGGAGGCAGCTACACGTTGAAGCTCTCGCCGCAGCCGCAGCTGCCCTTGGCGTTCGGGTTCTCGAAAACAAACTCCGACGACACGGGAGTGGTCTGGAAGTCCATGGTCGTGCCCACGACGTGGAAGAGCGCCTTGGGCTCCACAAACACGCGCACGCCTAATAAGGAGAAGAACAAGAGAGGGGTCAGTTGCTTCACCGACTGACTGATTCAAAAGAGCTCGTAGAGGAATCTCAGAGATGGCTTCGCTCGCACCTTTCTCGCTCACTTCTTCCTCCAGCTTCTCCTTCTTCTCTGCGTAGTTCATTGTGTACGACAAGCCATTGCATCCGCCTATCATACCATAACGACGCCAGCCAGTTAGCTCCATTCCCAGTCAAGAGCTACGTACTTGTCAATCAATACTAGCATTCAACAGCAAAGTACGTACGCGTTCGCACGCCTAGCCGGATGCCGATCGCGTCTGGTTTGCCCTCGAGCAGCTCGCGAATGCGCTCTGCCGCTGCGTCCGTCTACACACGTGTTCAAAGTCACACACATCGCTGATTAGTCTCATTATCGTCACCACCGGAAGCGGTATAACAGCATTGACATAAATAGACAAATCTACCAGCTTGAGTGGGGGCGGCAGCTCGCGCAGACGGCGGCGCGCAGGCTTCGCGGACTCTTCCACCGCGGCGGTCGCCGTGGAGAACGGCGCCGCACCCAAGTGGCGCGTGGCGCGCACAGAGAACGCAGCAGCAGACGCGCGGTGGCTCAGGTGACGGAGCATGGCGGTGGTCATGACGCTGACGACGACGGACACAAGAGCTCTCTCTCTCCCTCTCTCGCAAATGCGTTTGGACAGCAAATGGCGAACTCTTTCTCTCTCGACTTTGTCAAAGTCCAGAAGCAGAAAGAACTTCGACACAATTACCAAAATGGTCTAGAAACTCAACTCTCGAAATCATCAAAGAGTGTTACCCACCAAAAACTCTCACTGTGCAGTATTCTGCCCCATTTTTGCCACATTGACTCTAGTATACACTGAGCTATACTTCGAAGTGCAGTGCATTGTCAGGGCAGTTTTGCGATTCCCATACTCCAACACCACCTGTCCCAAACCCAAGACGTGCTTCGCACTCCCTGCGCGAAACCCTGTGAGCGGGTATTCTAACCTAAGCTGCAGATGGCTACTGACTTCGAATCGGAGGTATAAACCTCAAAGCCAAGCGAGAACGGTGCAGTCCTGAGCGTCCTCCGAAAGCCAGACTGGCATACGTTGAGTCGGATAAAATGTACATCATGCCGAATGCTTATACGTTTGATGAGTCCAATCTCGCTAAATGGGTTGTGTTTAGGGACTGGACACACAAACGAATCATCGGAATGGTTCGAAAAACAAGCATCAGACATTTTAGCTAATTGTTTCAAAAGAACGACACCTTTCCACTCACCATAAAGTGCGCCTTCAATCGGAGCTCATGCTTGCGAGAGATGATGCCATCAACGACATGCAGCACGTCACCGCAGCCGTCTCCACCCCTCCACGCAAGGAAAACACGAGTCCGAGGTTTGCCTTTTGTCTTGGACGAAGTGCGGATGACGCGTCAGCCAAAGAGCTCTTGCCTCAGCGCGATGAGCTCGTCCTTGCAGTTGCGGATGAACGCGCGCAGCACTTCGCCGCCCAGGTGGAAGCCGCGGATCGCCTCGATCTTCTCGCGCACGTGGCGCTTCCACTCGCCCGCGAGGTTCTGCGCGCTCTGCTTCAGCGCGAGCACGGCTTCTGTAGGCGTCCACTCGAACACGTCCTCGGGGTTGAACGTGATCGGCTCCTCGGGCAACAATGGCTCCGTTGCGTCGTTTGCAGGAGTCGTCGTTGGTGATGTCTGCTTTTGCTCTTCTTTGGGATCTTCTGCTGCCGCCGTTGGTGCATCTTCGTTCTCATTAGCCCGTGGGTTTTCTCCGCCTCGTGGTGGTTGCTCATTTGCGTCAACTTCGCCATTGCCTTGATCCATTGGCTCGGCTTCATCCGGATCGCCATTGAGCCCAGGTTCAGTTGCAGCACCATTGCCACTAGGTCTTCGTTCATCCGGGCTCTCTACGAGCGGAAGATCTACAGGAGCAGTGGTCGCAAATGGCTCGTCCCACCACTTGCGCTCGAGGTAGCTCTCCACTTCGCCCACGCGTCCGTCCGTAAGGATCGTGTCGTAGATCATCACCTCTGCGATCCTGCCCTGGAAGGCGTTCGTGTCGCACGCCGCCTTGACGTCCCCGAGACTCAGCGCCGCGTTGTCCGACATGCGAACCGCGAACGGGGCGTCCTCGCCTCCATTCGCAGTACTCGCGCCTCCCCATTGCTGGCGGTTCATCTTGATCTCGACCGAGTTGTGCTGCAGCCGATATGTCGACAGGTAGAAATTGCCGCTTGACGCCTTCTCGTCGAGCTCTCGGACGCCACCGTTCGAGAGAAAGCCCGGCTTGCCGCCGTGGAAGAAGAACTGGCCGTACGGCGTGTTCCCAAAGAACTTTTGAGCTTTGTACTGGTTGCTCGCCACCTCGATCTGAGCGGGGAGAGCACGAAGAAGAGCGTCATGTACTCGTGGAGCTTGAGGTTCTCATTGATGAGTGGGCAGGAGAAGAAGAGCGCCGGCAGCGCGCTGCGGGTGTAGATGTTGGAGATGAACGTCGGACACGCCTGGTCTTTCGTCGCGGGCGTGAACGCTTCTTGTGTGTGCTGTTGTGACCTGACTGGTCCAACTACCAATTTCAGAAGAGCCACACCAGCAGGTTCTTCCGGATAGCTGTGTGCACATGTTGACGGATAAGAGCACAGTGATGAGCAGACCCATTTCATACAGCACCACAGCACACATAATGAGAATTTCGTTACCGTCTTCATCTGTCGGTTCCCAA
>JAASFO010000719.1:0-14438 GCA_023333815.1 Globisporangium recalcitrans
ATAGCTACACATCCATTTCTGAAGCAAATGACATTCAAAACGAAGATGAGCAAGCCTCGAACGAAAAAAGAAAGAGTGCGAACTTCTAAGCAGAACCGAACGAGAAGCTGGCTGATCGACTGCCTCAGCTCTGCACACATCGTCTGCCAAGCCGCCAAACGATGTCAGAGAGAGCCTCTGCCTCCACTGCACTAACGTCGACTTGTCCCTGGAGTCCAAACTGCCATTTGTGTTTCAAAGTCGCATTGGCGAATGGCGCTCTGCTGCTTTTGCTTTCCACTTTCTGCGTTCATAAAGGCGCCACTGCAATGTGGTGCAGGCGGTAAGCACGGACTGCGCGCATTCTGAGCGAACAGTCAGCAGACAGCCAGATCAATCGCCGTTTATTTCTAGTGAAGCGTTGACGCATACAACTTGCGCTGACGAAAGAGAGCGGATGCATGCTGCACATTTTTTCCTCTGCTGGTGGCTCTCTTTTCACTGAAGGTTTGGAGACCATTTCAGCATCGTGGATCTGCGCATCGGTGGCTCTCAAAAGCATAGACCACTGGCTCGCAGACATGTCATTGCCACAGCTCACTGCTGATCAAGCGCTCACACTTTGATGACCCCTTGTCCTTTCGAGCACGCTGTGCTCAGGTGCGCATGAGCATTGCCTGCATCTCGTCATCGTACATGTCACAAGTCCACGCAGCAAGAGAGCCTCTACTGATCTGTTTGTGGCTGCACGAGCGAGGAGACAACGAATCTGCCAGCAGATGCTGCATGTGATGCGTGTTGACTGTGTGGACGATAAGGAGTCAGGTGTCTGGATCCTTGGTACAGTGTAACAGGCACACTGGTGCACTGTACCATCAGACAGATCGATGTTCACCCAGAAAGTGTGTTTTTGGTCTTTTCTCCAACACACTAAACCACCCAATAGACCAAAAGCCCATCATGTGTCTTCGAAATGGATTGATGTGACAGACTGATCAACCAAAAGCTCTGAAATGTGCTTTTGGAATTGATTGGCTTGCCAAGTTTTGCCTTTTTGTGCAAAGCGCTCAATCAACGAGATCAATCGAGCGACCAAGTCTCTGCAGCAGTCAAGCGAGGACAGAAGCGACCAGCCCCGCACGCACACAGCTCTAGACAGAAAGCCGCACAGACCTAGGATGGAGGACCACAAGCTCATCCAGATGCACGAAGTGCTCTCCAAGCTGCGTCCGGGCGGCAAAAGCGTACGTTCTCTCCTTTACTGACTAGCGTGTGATGCTGGATGGACCTGCATCGACGCGTGCACGGTGCCATTACGTCTGCCATCTTGCTTGTGGGCATCGGTTGAGTAGCTGCTTACCAGCAACGTGAGCGACAGCGCAAGACTGTTTGTGATGCGCATGACGCGGCGATGTGGAAACGCATGTTGGGGTTGATGGATGATGCTAATGCGGTTGGTGGCTCTCTGTTTGTCATTCTTGTTCCTTTTGTGTGTGTTCCACAGGGCGGTCTTGGTTTCGGCGCCAGTATCGGCAAGAAGGGTGCGAAGCGCACCGACGGCTTGCCGAACAACGGTCTGTACTCGATGTTTGTGCGCCAGGGTGAAGGCGGTTACGACCACAAGCGCTTCGAGGACGAGAGCGAGAAGAAGAGCGATGCGGATGCCGACGACATCGACGTGAGCGAGCAGAAGAAAAAGGGGAAGAAGGAGAAGAGAGAGAAGAAGGCGAAGAAGGAGAAGAAGGTGAAGAAGGCGAAGAAGGCGAGAAAGTCCAAG
The DNA here is from genome assembly GCA_023333815.1 of Globisporangium recalcitrans. NCBI lineage: Eukaryota > Oomycota > Peronosporomycetes > Pythiales > Pythiaceae > Globisporangium > Globisporangium recalcitrans. The sequence goes on from JAASFO010000719.1 coordinate 1,757, forward strand.
AAGCAGGAAGAGAGTGAGGACGAGAAGGAAGAGGAGCAAGAGACTGTGGTGGCTGCGCCTGTTGCTGTGGAGGAGGAGCAGGTCGTGGAGAAGAAGAGCAAGAAGAGCAAGAAGCGAAAGCTCGAGGCTGACGCTCCAGTGGAGGAGGACGAGACCATCGAAGAGCCTGCTGCTGTGGAGGAAGCGCAGGAGACGAAGAAGGACAAGAAGAAGAAGCAGAAGAAGGAGAAGGTCATTGAAGCGGAGGAGGTGGAAGAAGTGGTGGAGACCAAGAAGGAGAAGAAGAGCAAGAAGAAGAAGTCGAAACAGAGTTAAGTTACCGTTAGCTGCTAGAGAGTGATGCACATCATCCACACACACACACTTGTAATACACACAGGCATTTGTGCATAGAGAACAAACACCACATCTGAATCGAGAATCATCGTGAAAATGACAAATCACCATCTCTGGGTTGGCTCTATTTCTTCTGCTCCTTGCTCTGTTTTCCAGTCTATTTATCTGTCCGCACACCATGCCTTGCTTGGTCTCTCAGCCTCGTCTAGTCTGAAGAAGCCAATTCAGCCTGGTGCTGCTGGCGGCGCGCATTGTTGGCGACTTCCAGCAACATGCTCAGATATCGCACGCGGTCCTCGACGCTCGACAGTCTCTGGTACTTGTCGGCGCGCAGCTGGATGACGACCCAGCCGAGCTCCTCCAGGTGGCGCGCCTTCAGGTCCACAAACCCAAACGGCTTCTCGTCCATCGACGTCGCGATGATAAAGTCTTTCTTGTCGGCTTCGCCTTCGGGCTCGTGGTCTTCCAGCACCTGGTAGCACTCGGCGTCGTTGATCTCGATCGCGATCTTGTGCTTCAGCGCGATGTCGAGGCAGTAGCCTTCGTCCAGCGCGAGCGAGCGCGTGTGCTCGACACCCATCTCGTCCAGCGCAGAGGACACCAAGTGCTGGATGCGGAACGACGAGCCCTTGACCTGCACCTGGTGGCTCTGGAAGATCTCCTTGAACTCCTCGATCTGCGCACGCTTCAGTCGCAAATCCTTTGGGTACGCGTTCAGTGCGCAGTCCAGATCCACCTGGTACATCTTGGACTTGAGGTTGCGGATCTTGAACGGAGACATGTAGTCCGCCTGGTCCAGACGGTCCTTGCGCACCTCCGCGAAGAGCAACGTGAAGAGCTCTTCGTGGAACTCGCCCGCGATCACAAACGCGCGCACGAGCGGGATGAGGATGTCAAAGCCCGACGTCTTGCCCTTGCGCGTCGACTCCTCCACCAGGCGGTTCGCGGCGGCGTGCAGCAGCTGCTTCACCCACGGCTGCTCGCGCACTTCTTTCGACGACAGGTGCACGATCGACGTCGCGATGATCGACGCCTCGTGCTCGTTGATGTCGTGGACCTCGGCTTCCGAGTTGAGCACAAACAGCACCTGCTTCGCGATTGGCCTGGCGTGTTGTGTACGGAATCAGAGACAAGGTTTAGTCCATTCCAAGGACAGTCGCGAAAAGAGACTAGCGAGCAAGTACCCAGGTGACTTACTCTAAGATGCTTGGTCGTCCGATGCCGAGTTGCCAGATCGATTTCATGAAATTTGCGAGCTCGTGACCTTCTTTCAGCGCCGAGATGCTGAAATTCACGAGACTCTCCACCAACTGCACCAGTTTCCAGAATCTGAGTCACACACGGCGCGATCAACACACAGAACAAAATGAGGCAACTTTGTCGGTGGCGATTGATCACCACCCAGAACGATAAAGCACACAACATACCGCTCTTTCTCCAGCGCGACCTCTTTTGCCGAGCGCGGTCGCGTCATCATGTGCGACGAGATGTCGAGCAGCTGATCCTCTGGCGCCTCCGACTTGGTGAGCAGGTTCAGACGCGGCGTCACCGACTGAAGTTGCCAAAAGAGAGAGAGAGAGTCAGCAATTCCGTTTAGTCCACTCTGCGAAAGTCACACCAGCAAATGGACAGTTCGGACACGCACCACTCGGTTCTTCCGCGGGGTCTGATTCGTCGAGAAGCGCGCGACGCGCACCACAGCCGTCAAGATATTCACGTCGTTCATCTCGGAAGCCTGGTTGTCAACAAGTGCAAGCCGCTCGTCAGTACAACAAATCACACTGATCAGTATACATACAACGCTACTTGCACGTACATGCTCGTCTACGATGCGCAGCAAAGTCGGGAGGTCCTTCGCCATCAGCAGCTTCGTGTTGAGCTGCTTGCGCTGCTTGCTGAAGTCTCGGATTTGGTCCACCTACTCGATTTCCACAACGGTGGATCATACAACATGACAGATAAGTACGTCCACAAGTCCCTCATCCGCTGTAGAGTCAGCAAGCTCGCATGCGCACGCACCCGACGGATCTGCAGCGCGTCCTTGAGCGTCGGCTGCGACTCGAGCATCAGGATGAGCTCGGTCCAGTAGGAGAAGCCGAGCTGCGACGACGGGTACCCGGAGATCGAGATGAGCGGCGACTGCTTCGCGGGCATCTGGATCGCCACCTGCTTGGCGCTGAACAGGATCTTGTCGCTCGCAAACACCTTCGCCATCGTGCCCACGTGGCTGCCGCACTTGAGGCAGTGCAGCTTGTGCTTCTTCCACGACACGTCTTCGTCCTCCCAGCTGTCCGGCGAGCAGAGGCTGCGCAGCGGCGCGTCGGTCGTGCTCGACAAGTGGATCCCGTTCTTCCTGTTAGCGAGTACACACAGCAAATCGTGCATACACACTCATACGCGTTAGATAGATCCAGCCCGCTAGTGTCATGGAAGCGGGTACATTCACTGCACTGCACGCACCACTTGAAGAAGATGAGGTCGCTCGTCTGGCTGATGGGCGTGTTGCAGCTGCCGCACACGAGCTGCGAGCAGTTGGGGTCGTGCTCGTCGTCCGCGTGAGCGAGGATCGCGGACTCGTCCTGCGTGGGGAACTTGGTCGTGACCGAGAAACTGCGCGAGTGACTGCTGTTGTTGTTGCTGCTGGAGAGAGTGCGGTGCAGCTGCAGCAGCGCACAGGACGCGGGCGTCTGCGCTTGGACGTGGGGAGCGTGCAGCAGCACGGCGCTTGCGGAGGACGTTGGTGGTCGCGTCGGCGCGCCTCCTCCGCGTTTGAGCAGCGACGAGCGCAGACGGATCGCGCGCATCTTTAGCTTCAGGTGCTTTGATGTGCTTTGCTGTGCGTGATGGTTGTGTCACTGTGATAGGCTTTTCACTCATTTCACGCAAGTCACTGCAGGCACTTGTCACTGTTGTGGAATGTCGGTATACAAGTGACACTTCTCAAAACAACCACAAAATTGACTCGCACAACCTGGCTTTAAGGATCGATCGACAACGACAGTGACAATGCTTCACTTGCTCGTTTAGTGACAGGATCGCAAGAACACTGACTGTGCTTGTTATCCGAGTTTGATGAGCTCGACTACATGACATCTGGTCTGCTGAACAAAAACGGATAGAAGACCCTAACTACCAAAAACACACATCAACATACAAATTTCAACTACTCGATTGTGATTTTATGGAACCTCAAAGAGTGACTGCATTATCACATTTGGACAAACATCCATTAATATACATTTGTTTCGGATTTATGCCGCATTTCGCAAAAAGATCCCCATTCTTTTGCTTGTTCACTGCATTCAACAAACGCTTCTGCACACTCTTCCTCACCAATCTCGACTTTGCGTTTCCAACCATACCCCGATGCAGTGAATATTCTCTCTGACTCTTTGTCTCCTTCAAGTGTTCCTGGACGGCGTCGCCGCATCCGTGTCGGGTGGCGAATCAGTCTCGAAGGAGACTTTGTTGTTAGCATCTGCGGCTCATCCTGTTCCTGTCCCAGCAGCATTTGCAGCTTTATTGTTCTTGGCCACGATGCTGGCCACTCTGTTGTGCTAGACAAGAGGGTCGTACTCACAATCGATGGACACCTCCAGGTTCTACCTAAATACGTTTAGCTCGAAGCAACGTTAAGCCAGGTCGCACGATCAACCAGTTCCTGCAACATCGAGTCTGTGTCACAGCGGCACAGCAAGCCAAGCTTCTTCTTTAGGTTGGTTATCCCGCTCATTCCATGCTGCTGATCCCCTAGGCTTTCTCCGCTGGAAGCACAAACACAAACTCTTCGCGGCTGCGCGAACAGCTCTTCGGACAGCAGTACACCATGACGCTCATCCAGTCCATGCCGCCACCGGATGCAGACTTTACTTGCGGAGGCGCCATAGCAGTCGCTTTGGTACCCCCATCGCCAGTCTTCTTGAGGTTCTCGTCGCCCACAGACTCGACTGGGGCTAGCGGTGCTGCTTTCGGCACGACCACTGGGCTCGCAAACTGGTCCACTTTGAGGAAATAGTTGATCGTCGGCGTGAGCTGGAGCTCAAACACGCGCGGCTCGCCGCAGACGCACTTTGGAACCTTGACGCTTTGCGGCTTTGGCACGGGCCAGAGCGGCTCGCCGCCGTAGTCGTAGCGCAGACACTGCAGCGGACAGCGACTGATGCGCTTCTGGAAGCGCATGAAGTGACGCTGCTGCGCTGGCGTCTTCTCGTAGGACTCACCCGAGGACGAACCGCCAGTCGTCCCACTGGTCGCACTGCCGCTCTTGCTCTTCTTTGTGCTCGAGATGATCTTGCGCAGGTCGCCCACATCCGCCGACTTCTCCTCCTCTTCCTGCTTCATGTAGTCCTCCAGCAGCGCGTTCTCGTGCGAAAAGTCGTTCTCGGCCGTGTAGTCCTCGTACGGCTCGTCGATCACTTCGATCGGCAGCGCTGGGAACGCCAGCGAAGCAGCTTTTGTTGCCGCAGACGTTGATGCTGCTGGTGATGATGCTGTAGTGATGTCGGTAGTCGACTTGGACTGCTTTTGAGTATTCTTGTTGATCGAGGACGCCGAGGTGTTCGTTGCCGCGGACATCGCGTCATCGCGCTGCATCAGCAGCTTCTCCAGGTCGATAAAGTCGTCATCACCACCGCTAGTGCTCGCGAAAGGATCGTTGTCGTCGTCATCGTTGGAGCCCCAGTCGCTCGAGTCGCTGTCGGAGCCTGCGGCGTCCCACGCGTTCTTCACAACGTTGCAGGACTTCGCTACTTCAGTTTCAGCAACACCAGCCGCTGCTGCGAGCTCTGCGGCTTCGTTCTGGTCTCGAAGCACGCGCCAGCTGCCTGGGGTCTCTGTGCAGTCCACCGAGTTGCAGCCAAACACATAGAGCGTGCGGTCCGTGTCCACTGCCGCATACACCTGCATCCATCCATCCATCCAGAAACCTCATCAGCACGCTCTGTCAACGTCCATATGCACACACGCACACATGCGTTGTCCATACCTGCGAGACGAGGAAAAGCGGCTTGCTGCACTTTGGACACACGAGCGACTCGGCTTCCTGCGGCGGCTCGCTGCTGTTGTACCACGCCTACATGACCCACACCAACCAATCAACCAGGACAGACGCACAGATGAATGAGCTCTTGCGCATCACAACACTCAGAGGACAGACCGATCCAAGAAACACAGAGAAACGCGTGGACTCGTACAGGCGATCCGCCGGCTTTGCATGCGAAGGGCGAGCTGTTGTCCACTGACTGGCGCTCCTGCACCGTGCCCAGCAGCACCACGCGCTCGTCCTCTTTGTCTGCTGCCATCGCTTCTTCTTGTTTGACTTTGAACCAAAAGACAGACAAAATGGATGCCAATCAAAATGGTCGAAAAGCAAAACGGTTTTAGCATAGATGCGAATCAGATGACGGAGCGGTTTTCACAGATACACAAACCATCTGAAGACTGCTATCCCGGTCACATGTCGGTATTGTCATCTGACAAAATGAGAGTCTTGAGACAGCTTCGATTGAGACCGGTTGACTACCGGTAGTGTTTCCTTGTCACAAACAAAGCTCTCGACCTCATTTTCCCTCACTTTGCTTCACGTCAGAATACCAAAGCCACATAAAGACGAGCACACAAAGCACCATGAGCAGCTCCAACACCAACAACGAGAGCGTGCCGTCGGAGTTCCGCATCTCGGAGAAGTGGGACAAGTGCATCGAGAACTTCACGCTGCACTTCGCTGCGGGTCTCGTCGCCGGCGGGCTCACCTCCGTCGTCCTCGCGCGTACGTTGTCCTGTCATCAGTGGACGATCTGTCGCTGTTTGCTCTCGTGGCGCGTCCAGAATGAGTGACTCACCTTTTTTTGTGTTTCTGTGCGTATGCATTGGTGGTGATGACAGGCTCGGGTGCGGCTCGCGGTGCGCTGACGGGCTTTGGCGCTGGCGCCGGCGCCGGCTCTAGCTGGACGACGTGCCAGCTCGCGTTCAAGGGCGACAGCGACGCGCAGGCTGTGCTCGACAAGTCGGACAAGATCGTGGACGAGATCAAGGACAAGATCTCGCGATCGTAAGCAACATGTTGCGTTCGTGTTTGGCTCTATGATGGACGAGTGAGTGAGGAGCGGAGACGAAGAGATGGTGCGCGAGACTGGCGTCTAGAGTCGATGATGAAACGACGATGGAGCCGAGAAGCGCGAACGTCTCCTTCGTTATGCGCAGCTAAATGATCAAAGAAGAAAAAGAGAAAAGAAAATATAATACTATGTGCGGATGATCACCACGCTCCTCGCCTATGTGAGTCTCTGTGCGCGCAGGGGATAGCAACACCAGCACCAACTGGAAAGCTCTAAGACCGCCTTGTGAACGAGACGAGGAGATCGGAGCCGCCAACGTACACTTTGTTGGGCGACGTGGTGCTCAGCAGGTGCGGCTCGTGCGGCTCGACCGACTCGTCGTTGATGTACGAGCCGTTCGTGCTGTCCAGGTCGGTGAAGAACACGCGGCCGTCGGCTTCTAACCGGAGCTGCAGACATGCACGTCCAAGGTGATCCGAGAGAGTTAGACGACAATCAGGCTACCACACCCGCACAGAGCTCTCGTAAGCACAGCAGTGACCCAATAGCAACTTGCCTGCGCGTGGGTCGTCGACAGCTCGGCGTCTTTCGGCATGCTGAGCCCATTCGGCGCGCGGAACTTGCGACCCGTGGAGCGGCCGATCAGGCACGACCGGTGCTTCTGCTGCATATCGTGAGTGTCATTGAATAGCGTGAGCAGGCACAGCGCAAACACACAGGAGGCTGCCAGCATCGAGACGTACTGCGTCCAAGTGGAGAAGATACGAGCTTCCTCTGTACGGACCGGCGACGACCTTGATGCTGACGTCGAGCGCGTCCGGCGTAGACGCAGCCGCTGCAGTGTGTGGCCATATTGTATACAAATATGGAGCATCCAGTCGTTAAATGGACGCACACCATTAACGTGAGCCAAAGTCTACGGGCTGCGTACCTTCTCGGTCGTTCAGCAGGTTCTCTTTCTCTGCGGCCAGTCCGCTCAGAATCGCCTGCTTGGACTGCTCGAACTCTCTCCGCAGGTCCGCGCAGCGCGCCTTCGTTTGCTCAAGCAGTTTCTATTGGAGCCATGCAACCAAACAACATGCCATGGTAAGCATCACCCGTATCCGCACATAAGCCACAAGCCATGATCACATCCTGCTCACTCAACTCACCTGGGCGGCGCCGTCGCAGTCCTGTTTGAAAAACGCCTCGACGTCGATCGTCTCGTCCAGCTCAATCACGCGCTCTGACGCACCGCCACTTGTCGCTGCGCTTCGTCCTTCTTGTGCTGCTTTCGCTGCACACATATAAACGCATCGCACACGCAACGATGTCAGGGCAACCACTTTTTTCAAATGAAGCGTGCAAACGCATGCGCAGCACGCTCGGCATTCACTCCACAGACGCCTAAAGCTCTGGATGCAGAAGCAGGAAACAGGGACACGCGCACACACCTTTCTTCGCGTCTCGCTCGGGCTGTTCGAAGGCGGCCACTGCTGCGACCGCCGCCGCTGCGCCGTCGTCACCCCCGCCGTGATCATCGCTCTCTGCGAGCTTGCGCTTCATGCTCTTTTTTGCCTTCTATTGAAAAAGCGCGCGCACTTTGTATTTCGCACTTAGTCGGATGCAGACTGCTCTTATATTGCTTTCCAGAAGCAAGAAGACATCAAGACGACGTCGAACGAAGAAGAGATGTCGGACGCGCGCCAGAAGCACGTGGTGGTGAGCAAGCCGATCGTCTACGGGTCGGCGGCCACGTACCTGGGACGCAAGGCAGAGGAGACCAAGACCCACCGCTGGTCCATCTACGTGCGCGGCGTCGACAACGAGGACCTCTCGTACATGATCAGCAAAGTGGTCATCACGCTGCACATGAGCTTCGCCAACCCCGTGCGCGGTACGAATGGATATGCACAGCCTGAACGCCACCGCGCTTGCTGTATTGTATATGCGTATGCTCACGTTGTGGTGTCGCTCGTTGTACTGCTCGTTGTAGTGCTGACGGAGCCGCCGTACGAAGTGTCAGAGTTCGGCTGGGGCGAGTTCGAGACCCGCATCCAGATCCACTTCCACGACGCGAGCGAGAAGCCGGTCGACATCATCCACATGCTCGTGCTCTACCCGCCGGGCAACCAGCCAGCGAGCACAAAGAAGGTATGCGGCTGCGATCGCGCTTTGTGGCACTGTATCGTAAGGTCTAACCCCATTTGAATCTGTGTATTTTGCCTCTCTGCAGCCTGTGATCAGCGAGTTCTACGACGAGCTCGTGTTCAACGAGCCGACCGAGTTCTTCTACAAGAAGCTCATGGCGGGTGCGTAGTCATTGATCTTCATAGCGTAAGGCTGCAGCTATGGACGTTGCCTAGCAGATCGCGATGTATGAATCATCTCGTTCTCCAACAGGTCCGGATCGAGAAGCGCCGCCGCACGCGCTGCAAGAGTACTTCCCAGCGTACTCGGACGTCGCCGTGCTGAAAACGCTCACACAGGCGCAGCAGTTCGTGGACCAGGAGATCCAGGAAGCGAAGGACCTGCTGCTGCACACGGACATTGAGCTCAAGGAGCTGAAGGATCGCATCGCCGAGCACACGAAGAAGAAGAAACTGGCGGAGAAAAACGCGGCAGCGGCTGCAACAGCGAGCAGCGCGTTCTAGGTGCGGCAAGTGTGGGAGTGAGTGAGTGTGGTATCTAGAATCTCATTGATGGAAAGCAAAGGAGCGTGAAAGTACTGGTGTTGTCCATTCGAGAGACAGGACGATTTCGGATCCCAGAGAGCAGCACTTGCGGTCCAGAAAGCGTCAAACTTCGGTCTTTTACTGTCGACAGTTCATCATTTCGATGAACACGGAAGGCAGTCGGAGTCTTCCCACACGAACAATTTCAGCGGCATCGACGACGGCACAGCCTCCAGCAATCAGTGAGTGACAAGCGCCTACGAACGAGCTTCACCGATACAACCAGGCGTCCATTTTCAACGCGCGCAGCATGTTGAGAGGGCTGAAAGGAAAGCCAGCAGAAATACTCATGGAAATGCCGCAAAGACACCAGTTGAGATGGATGAGCTGGTGTTGTCTTGTTTTCCATTTCTTCTTCTAAAGGAACGGGTCTTCTAAATAATAAGTAAACTGCACGACGGGACGCATCGAGTATGAACACAATGGACTCTCTACACCGCACGCGCTGCCGTGTTGTCCGCAGCCGGAGCGTCGTGCGTGCGAGCCCACATGTTCACCAGCTCCAGTCCGCGCTCGACCTCGCGGCTCGTCACCGATTCATCGCGCGGCTTCATGGTCAGGAGCTCGTCGCGACTCGCAGGGGACGCGAGCAGACCGTCGTCTTCCTCCGAGTCCGCCGTGTCGTCGCTAGACTCCAGGAGCTCCAGAGCCTCCGCGTCCTTCTGCTTCTCGCTCTTGGCACCCGCCGCCTGCTGCTGCTGCTGCTGCTTCTTCTTCTTGAAGCAGTCCATGCGCACCCAGTTCAGACCGATACCCAGAAAGGACACCGCGAGACCGATGAACTGCTCGAGCGACAGGATGTGGCCGAACAGGATCACCGACAGCACGATGCTCAGCACCTTGCGGCACGTCCCGATGATCGACGTCGTGAGCGCGCCGAACTTGGAAATCGTGAAGAAGATGAACGCCTGACCCATCGCGCCAGTGAGACTCAGCAGCACCAGGTTCGGCAGCGACGGCACCACCTGGTCCACGAACGTCGGGATCTCGCCCATCACGACCATGCCGATCGCCGCGAAGATGCACTTGTAGATGTTCACAGTGTACATCAGGTCGAACGCGCCGATGTGGTACTGCTCCATGTACTTGTCCTCCAGCGCGCCGGTCGCGCCGTCGAAGAGCAGCGACAGCAGCAGCAGACTGAAGCCCAGGACCACGTTCGGCGTGCGCTCGTGCGCGGCCACATGGTCGTGGATCTCGTTCGTCTGCACCGCCTTGTGCTGCTTCTCGTGGGCAGTCCCGACGAGGAACACCGCGACACCGATCGAGAGCACCACCACCGACACGTACTTCTTGAGCGCGTAGCTCTTGCCCAAAAACAGACCGACGACCATCACCGGGATAGACTTGCACGACTTGCCCAGGATGCGCGTGATGAACGTCACGTAGCGCAGCGCGACCATGGACGAGATCGTCGAGCCGAACGCCAGCAGACCCACGATCACGAGCTTGCTCTGCGGCATGGTCGACGGCTTCTCCTTCATCGCGGCGCGCAGACCGAGCGCCACCACTGAGTAGAAAAAGCAGAACACGAACGTCAGCGACATCTCGCCCAGCACGCGGTGGTTCGTCATCTTCTCGAGCACGAGCCCGTTCAGCGTGAACGACACCATGATGCCGATGAAGCAGTAGCCCAGCAGCCAGAAGCTCTTCTTGGACGCCTCGTCGGCCTTCTGCTGCTCGCTCTTCTCTGTCACGACCACGAGTGGGAGTCCCTGCTGCTGGCTCTGCTTGCCGCTCTCGAGGTCGCTCATGTCCACGTACTTGATCGCGCTCTGCAGGCTTCCGGCGACTTTCTCGTCCAGCACGATCTCCGCGTACGGCACATTGTTGCTGCTGCTGGTCATGTTGCTGTTGCTGTCGGCGTGGCAGACCATTGAAGACTTGGAAGCTGCGGAGAAGGCTTGGATAACGAAGAAAAGAGCTCTGCGTGCGCGCACCTGTGTAGCGCAGAGGAATTCCACTTATGAGCAACCGCTTCACATGCACCCACACACAGTCTCACAAGGATGCCCGCTCACACGCACACGCAAGCACACAGACAGATAGGCAGATAGATAGGGGAGAAGGCGAATGCTTTCTGCACTGTAAATCGCTCTCACACACCAGCACTTGATCTCTTGCGTTCTCCTGTCATCAAAAGCGCGCGCACATACAAACTCCGAGTCTAGCGCCACCACCGGTCTGACAGACCATCACTCTGAAGACTGCATTTGCTTTTCGACCAATCAGAGGAGCGGAAATGTCGTTGCGCGAGTCAAATCCAACGATCTGATTGGTTGTGGTGTTTAGGGTCCATAGTTTTGAAGGTGCCAATAAGATCATCGAACAAGAAAGGATCAGCAAAACGATCCGTTCGCTGCTGTGACATCGAACTGCTCGTGGCTCCAATTGGGTCGCCAAAGATGCATGCAGGCGATCGCCAGGCGACAGCAGAGTACGGAACCCCAGCACAGAGAAGATGGGAGCGCGCTTGGAAGCCTGCTGGCTGTGTTTATGCAATTGGTCGGTTGGCTGGCGAGTGATGTCGCTCAGAAGCACTGCGTCAAGAGGCGGACGAGCAGGTGAGCGAGACATTCGCGAGAAGAGAGATGGGATCGACCTCTTTGCGTTTTCGCAATCACCAGGATGCGAGTGCTGCTGCTGTCTGCTTGGACTTTTGCGATGCAGATGGCTGCCGTCCGAGATCCGCTGGACTGGACGGAGGAAGCGCTGAGGAGGCTGTTGCGCTCATCGCATGGGACGAGCTGTTTCTCGACAGGACGCAGCCATCACTTCAGAAGAGAAAGCCGCTTTTGAGCCAACTGCAGTCATATTTCATTGGAGATCTCTGCATCTGCATCACGAGTTGTGATGGCAATGGCCAGCTTCAGTTTCCAGTTGCACCTGCTGTTGATTGGCTGTTGATGGCAGTTGGAAAACCTGCGATACAGCATCCAGTCAGCAGCGATTATGATGTCTCACAGGTCCATTACCGGTACAACCGCATCTCAGACTGGTACAAATATAATGACCTGTCACTGCGACGCGGGACACATCTCAGAAATAGCTCGCATTTCAAAAAGACAGCATCATGCATCAAACACAAGATGCTCTTGCCATGAGCAGTTTAGTTCTGCGTGGAGCATGGCGCTCTTGCTGCCTATTTAAAGGTCGCAATGCGGCGCTACTCTCTTTCCGCTCCATGAGCGAGCGAGTCACAGCGGCGCTGAGCTAATTCCATCCTGCCTTCTCTCATCCTCTCCCTCTCCCTCTCTCTAGTCAAGCGAAACCAGCACAGCATCAAAGACAAACCCAGCAACAGCAACAACAGACAGAGCGAGGCACCAGCAGCAAGGAATGCGCATCCAGCATGGCCTCGACATCGGTGCTGCAGCACTTTGAGGTGTATCAGAAGGCGCGCGTGACGTTCGTGCAGGCGGTGGCGGAGGTGGCGTCGCGGCCGCAGAACGCCGGCGTGATGCAGCTGCTGCGTCCGCTGCTGCTGGACAACGTGCCGAGCATCCAGCAGTCGGCCGCGCTCGGACGGCTCGCCAACTACAGCGACGACCTCGCCGAGGCGGACGTGCTGCGCCA
>JAASFO010000072.1:0-47760 GCA_023333815.1 Globisporangium recalcitrans
AGCTCGCTTTCGAATTGCACTCTCTCGCAATAGCAGCTTAGAAGAGAGTGATCACCTTGACTTTGAACTCGTGCTGCGCGAGCTCTGGCAGGATTCTGACCATTGTTGCAAATCGCACTGTGTGCAAGCAAGACACTTTCACACAGAGACCGAGGTGTGCGATGCTCGAATACACACTTGATGCCAGTGTTGAGATCATGCTCCAGTTGATTTTTGTGTCGAAATCATTGTACACAACGGGAGTATCCTTTGAGAAAGATCGCATTTCGATCACAGCATGTGTGCGATCCTCTCTACACCACAGCGATGTGCGACGCTGCTCAATCTGTGCCACGTGCTTGGCGAGGCTGCGCTCGATCTCCAGCGACGCGGCGTCCCAGTGTACGACCAAGCGCTATCACATTTGTATACTGCTGCTTTTTCCACCAGTCTCCTGTGACTTTTGGTGTCTGTGATGATTTTCTGAAGCGACATGGTCCGGAAAGCGCTCACTCGCGCCGAGCAGACGTGCTTGAAGGTGTGGCTCGTGCATGCTTCCCGTTGGTGCTGATGAGCGCTCGACATCTTGGACTCATTTGGCGGTGCTACTGCACTGTTCTGCCTTTCGCCTGATGTGCAGACGCTCAAGAAGATGCGCCTCCCGATCGACGAAGTGATCGACGGCTTTGACAGCCTCGCTCGAGGCACGCAGCTCAGGCTGCTCGGCGAAAAGCTCCAGAACCAGTGAGTGTGTGTGTGCCCTACTCTGTTATTTGTCATGCTGCGGTGTAGTGTATGGAAGAGACCAACTCTGTGTGTTCTGTCCAGGTTACTGGACGAGAACAACCAATTTCATGACGGATTGTCGCTCCCGATGCGTCTTGCGGTGGAAATCCTATCGTCAGCGATCGGAAACACGGCGAGCACACTGCGTTTGGTGGAGACTTCGACACCAGGACTCGGAGGTCTTGATGGTGACAACGAGGACGAGGGTGGCATCAGCGGCTGTCGTGGGATCCAAACGTACTCCAAGCTCTTCCTCAACGTCGCAGCTCAGTCATCAACCGATCAGCCTTCTTCAAACACGAAGCAGCAGCATCATCCGCTCAAGACGCTGCTTGTGCGCGGCTCCACTCTCTCGGAAGCTCACGAACTGCAGCAACAAGTCCGAAAATCTCGATGGCGAGTGGCGAACGCACTGAGATCCGAGTACCTACTGCCTTCGAGTGGCGCCTACCTCTGCGCGTGTGCTGCTGAGCTCCGAGTCGAGGCTCAAGGTGAGGACAACGAGACTGCGGTCGTCATCGCGGAGCAGATCGTCGACGCGCTGAGCAAACTGACCGTCACGCTGCTTCAAAACACGGGCCAAGCGACAAATGAAGCAACACACGGAGGCTCGGACTTCTTTTCCCACTACGCCAGAGTCCGCGCGGTTCAAGCGAATTACATGCGAGGCATCCGGGACGTCGGGGACGCGAGGTTCTACGCGACCTGCCACTTTGGAGGCTCAGATTTTTGCGTCTTGCCGTCGTCCTCAAAGGCTACAGGCAAGAAGAAGGAGAGTCGATTTGATGACTACAGCAGCGTGCAGTCGGCATTCCGGAAGAGCCTCCGGCTTGTGGACCTCGCTCTCAGTGTCGCCGCGTACCACGTGAACGGACAAAGTGGCCAAAGCAGCTCTTGATGATTGAGACAAGAGAGATCTTTCACAGACAGGCATTTCGGTTCTGAGCGGACGCGGACTGTTCATATTCCCTTCAAAGAACACAAACCGACGCTTGACGATCTTTGGACCCCACTCAGCCACTCATTCTCGCTTTCTCCCTCAAGTGCTCTCTCTCTCTCTCTCTCTCTCAGCAAGCCCATCGCTCGGGATAGCCTGGACTACTATGCGTATTTTCCAGAGCTGGCTTGCATTGGTAACCATCGCACTGGGGTTGGCGGTGACGGTAGCTGCTGGGAGTCACGTGCAGCTACCTGATCTCCCCAGTCAGCCGAACAACCAGAACCTCCTAGATGCCTCAGAGTTCTTCATCTGCGGCTCCCACATCGACGGCATGGACGGCAAGTACGTGCTCCAGAACGACAACAGCCTCCAGTCCGACCCAGGCACTCCGATCTTTGTACGTGATGGCGATGACGGCAGTGAGACCAAGGGCAACGCCATGGCAGTCTCTGGCTCAAGAGGAGGAGCGCATCACCAGCAGCAAGACATCCGCCTGTTCCGCCACAACGGCTTCTGGATGTTTTCCGATGTGAGTGTGTGGCCGCCGACGACCCACTTCCGCTGCGACCCGAACCAGCGCCACCTCGTACCCCCAGAGCTCCACCTGATCGCCGTCTGCCAAGTGAACCTCATGACCCCGCCGCGCATGGGGTACTCGCCGGCGAACCCGGACGCTGACGCCATCTCGCACCTCGTGCTTCATCCCAGTCGCGAGTGCTCAGCAGCAGCAGTCGCTCCTGCAAAAGAAAAGCGAACGACGGCGGATCTCTCCAAGAGCGACTCCAACCTCACAAAGCTCGCGGCGTCCGTGTCGGCGATGGCGAGTAGGTTCTCGGGACTCTAAGCGAAATACGCGACTGCACATAGGAAACCTACTTTATAACCCCAAAGCATACCAGGCAGATCTCTTCGATCTCCTAGTTCCAGCTCACTGTCAGGTTGTCCTTCTTCATCGCAAACACGCACGCGATCGCTAGGTGATCGGATGGGTACACCGCGTTCGGCAGCCACGGACTCGGTCGCTCGACTACGTTGAAGAGCTCCGGGGCGTCCCACTCACCCATGTACCGGTTCTCGTCGTTTTTCGTCTCGAACGCGTCGCGTCAGTCCCTTGGCTTGTGCTTCACCCACTCGACGTCGGGGACCACGAATGACGCTCGGATGTCGTCACCGAGCTCTGCGAGTTCGTCGGCAGTCGGCAGTCGGCAGATACAACAGCTGGAACGACGCGAGTTGGTCCGAAGAGTAGAAAATGCACTCGACTGTGCCCTGGAACTTGGCGCTCGAGAACGTCAGCTCGGGCTCGCAGAAGTGCTGGAAGTGCGTCGCATACGCGCTCTCCATCTGCTCACCGTGAACAAGTTCATCGTCTCGATCTGCACGCGGCTGCAGAGTGCGGTAGCGCTTCGCCTCGGCATTGTCGTTGTGGTCGTCGATTGCTAAAGCCCGCGGACACACGTCGAGGTTGAGCTCTTTTGTATCGAAGCGCGGTGTGCGTCCAGACCCGAAGGATGGCGCGTAGGGCTTCACCTGTGGCGGGAAGTCGCCCGCGATATAGAGTTTCGCGTCTCCCTCCTCCTCGCTGTCCTCGGCATCCCAATCGCCTCTGGCTTTGCTCTCTGCTCTCACGCTCGACACAGGTTTCGCAGCGCCAAGGAGTTTTGCGGCCACAGTGGTGGACAACGGTGCTGAGGGCTGGCTGAAATGGCTCCAGCCGTGCGCGTTCCTCGCTGCGAGTCGGAACTGGTACGCGACCCCAGAGCTCAGCATCGTCATCACAAACTCGCTCGCCGGTGCTCTGCGACGTCCTGTCGTGCGGAGACGAAGTCTCGACTGGGCTCCCTCAGCGCTCTTGAATCAGAGCCAGACGCTGCGTCGTGGTCGTCTTCACCAAAAACTGCGTTCGTCTCCATTGTTCACGGAATGGGTACAAACAAACAGACAAACAGATGAGCCCTTTCGCGAAGAGACAGCAACCTACATTAAGAAGATCCAGTTCCGTAATATAGGTGAATGCACCTGCTATCGATTGAGCGAGGAGTCGTTATCTTCGAGAGTGTGCTCACAATAAAACCGAGTCCTGTCCACCATAGAAAAAGTGCATGTGGCTCGCACTGCGTCCGCGAGAAGACCGACCTCGCAGCCCCAACTCCTGCTCCTACATGGATCCGTCCCTCTGCACACACTCTGCACGTTGAGCAAGCACGCAATATGTAGCAGCGGACTGTCGTGTTCCTAGCGCTGGTCGAGCTTGTTCAAATTGGCTCCAAAATGGAGATGGCTGCATGTCCTTTTCAAACAGATGGGATCGACGCGATCGAATTCAGGAGGGATTGCATTGAAAGCATCATTCAGGAGAACCACAAGAACCACACAGAAGACACACACCAAACAGAAGCGAAATCTGTGGTTCGCAATCGCAAATCGAAAGCGCCAGCTTCTGTATTCTGCATTTCGCCTCCAATCAGACAGGTGTCAAGCGATCAAGCGAGTTACAAAGATGGACGCCCAAGTGCCAGCCCCCGCCAAGACCGTCGCGCCGACGCTCTTCCGCCGTAGCCGCATCCGCGTCAAGGAGCTGCTCGCGCGCGGTCTCGAGCTCGACGGCCAGAGCGTGACTGTCAAGGGTTGGGCGAAGACCCTGCGCGAAGCCGGCGCCGGCGCGTTCGCGTTCCTCGAGATCAACGACGGCTCGTGCTTCAACAGCGTGCAGGTGGTGATCACCCGGGAAGAGACGGAGGGGTTTGCGTCCGCGATCGAGTCGGGCGGCGTCGGCTCCAGCTTCAGCGTGGTCGGCACGGTGGTGAAGAGTCCTGCGAAGGGTCAGGTGATCGAGATCAAGGCGAGCAAGGTCGAGCTGTACGGCGGGATCCCGGACCCGGCGACGTACCCGATGTCCAAGAAGCGCCACACGCTGGAGCACCTGCGTCAGCACGCGCACTTGCGTCCTCGCTCGAACATCCACGGCGCGGCGATGCGTGTGCGTAACGCGATGGCGTTCGCCACCCACGAGTTCTTCAACTCGCGCGGCTTCCTGTACATCCACACGCCGATCATCACGGAATCAGACTGCGAAGGTGCGGGCGAGATGTTCAGCGTGACGACGCTGCTCTCGAAGCACCCGGACGGCAAGCTGCCAGCGACCGCGGAGAGCAAGATCGACTACAAGGCGGACTTCTTTGACCGCCCAAGCTACTTGAGCGTGTCGGGTCAGTTGAACGTCGAGACCCACTGCTGCGCGCTCTCGGACGTGTACACGTTCGGCCCAACATTCCGCGCCGAGAACTCGAACACGTCGCGCCACTTGGCTGAGTTCTGGATGGTGGAGCCGGAGATCGCGTTCGCCGACCTGAAGGACGACATCGATCTCGCGGAAGACTACCTCAAGTTCTGCGTGCAGTACGCGATCGACAACTGCGCGGAAGACCTCGATTTCTTCAACAAGAACGTCGAGAAGGGGCTCTTGGAGCGTCTCGCCAGCACGGTCGACTCTCCGTTCGAGCGCATCTCGTACACGGACGCCGTGAACTTGCTCTGCGAGCCTGACCACTTGAAGAAGGGCAAGTTCTCCGTGAAGCCAACCTGGGGCGTGGACCTCGGCTCCGAGCACGAGCGCTACTTGACCGAAGTGGTGTACAAGAAGCCAGTGGTGATCTTCAACTACCCGAAGGAGTTCAAGAGCTTCTACATGCGTCTCAACGAAGACGGCAAGACCGTCGCTGCCGCGGATGTGCTCGTGCCGAACGTCGGTGAGATCATCGGCGGATCGCAGCGCGAAGAGCGCCTCGACGTCTTGGAGCAGCGCATCATCGAGTCTGGCGCGAACCCGGAGGAGTACAAGTGGTACCTGGATCTGCGCAAGTACGGGACGATCCCGCACGCTGGTTTCGGCTTGGGCTTTGAGCGACTGGTGCGTTTCGTGACTGGCATCGAGAACATTCGTGACGTGATCCCGTTCCCTCGATGGCCAGGAAACGCCGCGTTCTAAGCGACTTTTGTTGTTCTTCTCTCTGTCTTCACGACCACCCAATGCACGGAGATTGAGAGACAGCAAAGCAGTCGATCGCTCGCAATGATCATGTGGGTTTCTTACGAAATGCTCACCCCGTTTATGATTTCTTTTCTTTTTTTCTTCTCATTTTTTCTACGACGAAGACAGAGTTTGGTGAATCTTCACAGTGGTTGTTGATAAATATACGCGTTGATCTTTTAGGGAACGATTCCCTAGCTAGCTAGCTAGCTGCGCCGTCGTGACTCCTGATGGCGAGACCAGGTACATTTCAAGGGTGTCGGAAGAGCACGATCGGTCGAGGTGAAGTGTGAGTGGATGCACCTACCACAATAGCACAGGCGAGCGCACAGCAATCAAGCAGATATACTCACTGTCGGTCTCCATCTGCTTGCCATTTCCGAGCGCCATCGTGTGCTTCGTTGTCGTTTGCGTGGTCGCGTTGGCGGGCTTTTCACGCTTGAGTTCATTCGCGGATCTGAAGGATTGCATCGGATCCATGTTATGCTTTGCGTCCTTTCGAGACTCGCCACTTCAATTCCAAAATGAATTGTTCGTGAAGCGGGGAGGTTTTAGAAAGACGCATGCACAGATTTGCGCGCCAAATGATCCTCTTAGAGTCGGCATTCCAGATTGAGCTTCGAAGGGTCAGAAGCACGCCTTTGGCTCGAGCACATCATGTCGAAGCGCGTGTATTAGTTTTGCATACCAAGAGGGGAGCTCTAGTTGGACCAATCAGCGAGCTGCACGCCACAAAACGGGAGAGCAGAGTGAAAGACAAAACAGTCAAAGCAAGACGCCAAGCAGCAGCAAGTCGGATCGATCAAGGCAGCACTCAGCCCCCGCGCGCACACGCACACTCGCACGCACACTTGCAGACACGACCATGGCGCACGACCTCTCGGCTCGCATCGAGTACTCGGAGAAGTACGTCGACGACACGCACGAGTACAGGTACGCGAAAAACCGCACTGCGCTGTGTTCTTTTTGCATCGAGCCGATATGCAGCAAGAGCGGGTGGAGCTGCGCGCTCTATGAGAGCCTCGTAGACGCATGCTGACGCTCTGTGGTGTTGTTGCTTTGCTCGTCCACTGCGTCTGATTGGTATCGAATGCGAACCTTGCTGCAGACATGTGATTCTTCCAAAGGAGATGCAGCGCAGCTTGCCGGATCGCTTGCTGAGCGAGACCGAGTGGCGCCAACTGGGCGTCCAGCAGAGCCGCGGATGGGTGCACTATGCGATTCACAAGTACGTCACGTCGTGTGTGTGTCTCTCTCTTTATGCGTGGTGGTGAATCGCTGCCATGAAGCTGCTGATGGACGATTGCCATCATCTGACGCTGTGGTGACTGTCCTTGTTGTTTGCTGTTGTCTTTTCTCAGACCAGAGCCACACATTTTATTATTCCGACGTCCGCTTGGCACGGACCCCACTACTGGCCGCATCAACGCTTCGTTAGAACGAGAGGCAAAAGACAAGTACGCCAAGGACTTCAACTAAACCGCCAGCAAACATCAGCAGCGCGCTGCAAATGGACGAACGAAGGAATGATCAAGCCGCATCTGAGCACGTAAGCAGCACCGTAACGCGCACAAAATACACATCGAGTCGATGAAAAACAAACCAAGACATGACGAGCGCAACACGCGACACCTTGCCGATCCCGTCATGGGATACGTTCGGTCCCGTTAAAGCGTTTCAACCGCACCTTCTCGATCCATCCATTCGTTCGCCCATCAAGCCATGCCAATCGTTCGCCCACTATGAAGCCATAGAGACTGGCTGGCAAAGCATGCCTGTTGAGTCAGTTGGTGAATCTCATGGGTGACGCGAACTCTGTGACAGAAATGTGTGCGCGATAGAAGACAGTTGCAGTGAGCCACTCGGGTCGCATGTATGCACTGGCAGGCTGACGTATTAATCATCGAAACGCAAAGCGAGTGCGTATCATCCATATCCATCCATGTGCGACGAATTCCACTACCAGCGAATGCACCGAATTTGTCTCATCGAGTGCGTGAGTGCTGAACACAGAGTGAACTGTGCACTGTAGCCACTTGTCTCGCTCTTGAAAGAGCAGATTGAAATGGCTGCGTTATCCACCAAGATCGTTCTCTGTCAGCCATTGAAGGTCACCGTTTTGGTCTGCCACGTTAAACCATTCTCACGTTGAAGCAAGCTCGCATCGAGATTCTCGTGCGATATGAGCTTTGTTTGATCGAGGAAGGCTCTTGTACAGAGATGCAGGGTCTTCTCTCTTTCTCTTCTCTCTCTTTCTCTCTCTCTCTTTTTCTCTCTTTAGAAGAACTGGTAGTCAGAGATTCAAACAGTGTGAGTCACACAAGGTCCGACAGTGGGAGATGAGAGGATGAGGATGAGAGGATGAGAAGAGATGGCTTGATTTTTGGCTCCTTCGCGTTGCATTGGATCACAATCAAACGTTTGATTGAACACATCTGTTGGTTAGATTGCCGCACCGCACACTTGCGAACGATTCGGATTGGTCGAGCAGTCCCATCTCCTCGCTGATTGGCCAAACGAGGTGCTCAGAGCGTCCGCACCTGACGCGCCGGCGTCATGGTGGTCTCTCCTTTCTGAAACTCCTCGATGCGTCACAGATCCTTCGCAACGATTGGCTGCAGCAGCGCGACACGACTCGGACGAGTCAGCTGACTCGGAGCTGGTGATGCTGGCGATGTCGCCTGAGCGAGTTGAAGTTGCCTTCGCGCGCTGTCGACGCGTCGCTCACTGCCTCTGAGCTTTCGCTTGTGGCTCTGGACGTTTTCGTTTTCGATTGTGGTGTGTTGGCTTGCGTGTTGCTTGTTGCTTTGCTGGCACTCTTTGCGTTTACGTCGCCAACTTTTTCTTGTGGTTCAACATGCGAAGCCTGAGACGAAAAAGGTGGCGGCGTCTCTATAATCGTGTCGTCCAGATTGTTTTGGTGTCGTGTATTTATAGGAGAGGAATGCAGCTTTGTGTGTCGGGTTATGTATTTGTGGATGTTGGCAACAAGCCAGTTGGTTTGCTTCAGGAGTTCTCTCTCTCTCTCTCTCTCTCTCAAGAACAACCTCGATCTCCAGAATGTGCTTGCACGCAGCTTGCGAGTTTGTGGCTGTATGGCCAGGGAATCTGAGATTCCGTCAGCTCGAACCATCAAACCGAGACCAAATTTGTCCACAAGCGCTGTTGCTGCTGCACGAACTCCATGCAGCTGTGCATGTGGTTGCCAAAAAGCAAAGCCAAGTCCAAAATCTCTGATGCCAATTGTTCGCAACAACAAAATTCACGCACGACTTTTCTCCAGCTTGTTTGAGTCTGGCGTGTCCACGTCAACAGGATCGACAGCAACGTTTGAAAATAACGTTCGATTGAGCCCCTAAACGCGCAACTCTCGTCTGCAGAGACTGACCTTTCACTTGCTGCAAGTAAGTCGTCAAAAGAGCTCGGGTCCTCAAGCAGCAACCAACACTTGCATTTCTGAACGTTGCACTGTAAACAAGCAAAGCAAGGGAGAGCAAGCAAGCAGGCAACGCAAGTTGCAAATGGGAAGGCGCGCAAGTTGCCTGCAAGCCAACAAGCGACAAGCAAGCAACCCATGCCGCTCGCATCTGGAGCCTGATCATTCTTCGTTTTGATCCGCAAGCCCGACGCCAGCAGCAGCTCAAAGTCAGCAAGTCAGCAAGCCACCTCTCCAGTCTCTATCAACTCCACAATGATCGCAGGTGTCAACGGCAACAACAAGAACAACAGCGGCAGCAACGTCGGTCTGGTGAACATGCTCGCGAGCCAGCAGAGCGACAAGTCGGTCATGGCCACGAGCGCCATCAAGGATGCGCTCTCGTCGGACCTCAAGACCCGCCACGTGCCGGTGTGGGTCAAGATGGCGGCCGGCATGACGGGCGGTGTGGCTGAGGCTTGTCTGCTGCAGCCGCTCGATGTGACCAAGACGCGTCTGCAGCTCGACACGTCCGGCAAGTACAAGGGCATGGTGAACTGCGGCAAGACGATCTACAAGGAAGAAGGCGGGCTCGCGCTGTACAAGGGTCTCTCGCCGTTCCTGACCAACATGGTGCTCAAGTACGCGCTGCGCTTCGGCTCGTTCGCGTGGTTCCGCGAGCAGCTCGCGGGCGGTCCGGGCGAGAAGATCACGCCAAAGATCAACTTCACTGCCGGTCTCTTTGCCGGCTGCTTCGAGTCGGTGTTCATTGTGACTCCGTTCGAGGTGATCAAGACCCGCATGCAGAAGGAGGTGGGCATCGGTCGCTACAGCGGTCCAGTCGACTGCGCGCGCAAGGTCGTGGCGAACGAAGGCATCACGGCGCTCTGGAAGGGCAACATCCCGACCATGGCGCGTCAGGGCAGCAACCAAGCTTTCAACTTCATGGCGATGGCGTGGTTGAACTCGAACGTGTGGAAGAAGGAGGACGGCGACGGCAAGACGCTGCCGTCGTACGTGACGTTCGTCAACGGTCTGATCGCCGGTTCGCTCGGTCCAATGTTCAACACGCCGATGGACGTGCTGAAGACGCGTCTGATGGCGCAGGAGACGGTCAAGGGTCAGGAGCTCAAGTACAAGGGTTTCTTCCACGCGCTGCGTCTGATCGCGAAGGAAGAGGGTCCAGCCGCGCTCTGGAAGGGTCTGCTGCCGCGTCTGACAAGAATGGCGCCTGGTCAGGCCATCACCTGGACCGTCGTGATGCGCGTCACCTCGATCTTCGAGAACACTGACTACGAGGAGAGCGACAACAAGCTCAAGCTGTAAGCCAGCGGAGCTGTAACCCTATTTTTGTGCGTATGGCGAGCCAGCCTACCCATGACGCTCCAAGCAAGCACGGATCGGTCCCAGCCACTCTCTAGACTCCCCGACCCACTCCAGACAATTAGCTGATAGACAACGAAGCGGTGGTCGTGGGGGGGGGGCAAACACAATGGGGATGGAACCAGTTTGTGCGAGAGGAGATGGAAGCTCTGACTCTCCAGGTTTTTTTTTTATTTTAGAGACACGAATTATGCAGCTTTTTTTTATAAAAAGCTTTGAACATGCACACACCCATTTGAGAAACTCCAGCATGTGATGATGATGCACTGACAGTGCTGCAGACATGGAAGGAATCGAAGAGCTATTGAAGACGCATCTCCTGCACAAAAGTGACTGGACTCTTGAACCCCAAAATGTATCCATCCACGCATCCATTCGTTCGCTTGTCGCCCCTTTGCACGCTGACTCGATCTGTCTTCGACTGGCCACGCACGCTGCCACATCACGGACTGAAAGTCTCCATTGAATGTTGTCTGAACCTCGGAGCCGTTTCACAAAGTTCAGATTTTGCTTGTGCAACAAGTTGGATATGTGCATGCAGGTGCAAAAGAGCAAACGACGATTGTGTGGATGTGCTGCACAAATCCATTTGCTTTTCAAATTCTTGTATCTATTATAATTTTACGTTTTGTTAACATAGTTTGGTCGCGAGGCTAATACTGCCTCCTCTCGGTTACATCTCGAAGCAAGCGATTGCTTGTGCTCCTGAAGCCCTGGGTTGGCGCCACTTATGCCGACGTAAGTAGATCAAAACTAAGCAAGCAAGCGAGCGACCAGGTCAGCACAATCGACTTGCTTCGCGTCTCGCTCGACTGCTCTACATGCTCGCGAGCTCGCCCGAGGCGCACGGCGTGCTGCTGACGATGCTGTTGTTGTTGCGCTGCACGGGCGGGAAGTCTTCGCGGATGCGCACTTCGATCTCGTCCTCCGAGAGCCCCAGCTGGCGGTACCGCTTGATCGCCTTGAGCAGCGCCTCGAGCTGGTTCGCGCCGCTCGAGAGCCGCGGCGGCAGCCCCAGGCTGCTGTTGCTCGAGAACATGGAGCTCCGGTCGATGCTCATGTTGCTCATGTTGTAGTCGTACTCGGAGTCCGCAGTCGGCGGCGCGCTGTCTATAAATTGATGGTGGGGGTGGAGCGGATGGGGATTGTTGTAGTTATTGTTGTACGGCAGGAACGGCTGGTTGGTCTGACCCTCGTACGGGGTGTAGGGACGAGCCACTTCCATTGCAATGTCCTCATCGTCATCGTCGTCGTCGTCGTCGTCGTCGTCGTCGTCGTAGTCTTCGTCGTAGTACTCATCGTCGTAGTCGCTGCCCCCCATCGAGTACATCGACGGCGCGTCGCTCCGAGCCACGCTGCCAATGCGAGATGCGCGCACGCTGCTGCCCGCGTAGCTCCTCGTGTACCCGCCGCGCGACGAGCGCTGTGTCATGGACCCGCCGGCGAGTCGATGCCACGGCGCGCCGTGGTTGCAGCATTCGCAGATGCCGCCCGCGTTGTCCTGTCCTTTGATCTTCTTCTTCTTGTAGCTTTGGCAGCCGCAGATGTTGTCCGTGTCGCGGCCAAACACGCACTGGCCGCGCTTGCCCACGCGGTTGCGCTCGTTACGCGCCAGTTCCTCCCAGAGCAGCGTACGCGCTGGGACGGGGTCGTCGGCACCAGCCCAGCGGCGCGCTTTGCAGCGTACTCCTTCGCGATCTCCTCCAAGATCTTCTCGGCTTCGACCTTGCGGCGCTCTTTCTCAGCCTGCAGTTGCTGGCTCGCTGCTGCTGAAGTCGGAGCGGCTGTAGTAGATGTGCCGGGCGTGCTGGTGCTGTGGTAGTTGCTGGACGGCGAGTCGAGCGAGTCGAACGAGCGCATGGACCGTGCAGACGAGAGGCGTCGCACGGGGTCTCCTCGTCTCATCGGCGCTGCTGCTGATATTGGTGGTGGAGGTGGAGCATGCATCTGCTGTGGCTGTGTCTGTCGCTGGCTGTTGTTCATCGTGTTGCTGCTACTGGTGGTCGACGAATTCGCTGTGCTCGTGTCGCTGATGCTGCGGTAACCTTCTGGTGTGCTCGTCGGCCGACGGTGGTTGCTAATTGTAGCTCGTGCTGAAGCTGCTGTAGTACCCACACAAGTGGCGTGCGGGTGGGGCTGGGATTGGGACTGATGTGGCTCAGTGCCAATTGGGAACTGCGGGTGGTGACTCTGCTGGAACTCGGTGGAGGACGACTGCTTGCACTCCTTCTCCTTGCCGCGCTGCACGCCCAATCTGCTGCCCATCGTTGGATTCCGCCAGAGAGAGCGCCGAGGGCTTGTGAGCTGCTCAAGAGCTCCGACGAGCAACAGTGGTCAGTGGCTCTGGAGCGATTGCTGCACCCGCAGAATGCGATGGAGTAAGCCGGCTTGTCGCAGCTGGCTGGAAACTTGATGACCAGTTGTTGTTGCTCAGCTCGGCTTGAATAGTCGAGCGGACACTGTTGACTGTCCACACAACAAACAAAGCAGGCAAACAGCGATGTGCTTGCTTGGACTGCTTGTACTTGTGGGGCGAGTGGACAGTACGCTCTCTCTCTCTCTCTCTCTCTCTCTCTCTCTTGTCGATGGGTGCACCACCGATATCGCTACAATACGCGGCTGGGTGGGGGTCACCTCACTTTGGGTGGGGCAGCTCTCTGAACTTGTTCTTGCTCGTTATGTGGCAAACGCGCAAGTGGTCCAATTCGGACCGTCGTCTTGTTCTTCCCGTTGGTCGATCAATGGCTGCTTGTGTCTCCGCTCGTTGTTGCTGTTGTGTGCAGCAACAACAACTTGCGGCTCTTGTGCTTGTGTGTTGTGCTTGCGCTTGCGCGGCTTGTTGTGTGTGTGAGTGTGGGTTTGTGAGTCAGGGGAGAGTCAGTCGCGTCACTGGGCGAGCAATGCAATGAGTGGGCTGGCGGGTCGCCGCGGCACGTGCGCTTTGCTTTGCTTGCTGGTTCGATTCGCTGGTGGGGCTTGGGACTGACTGCACTGCACGCACTGAACGTGTAGTGCGGCAGGCGCGCGCAAGCAAGCACAGGTGTGTATGGGCGGGCGGGCAGGCGCGGCTGTCGCTTTCTTGCTTGTTTCCTGTTTGCTGCTTGCTCTTGCGCTTTCGTGCTCTGCTCTTGTCTGTAGATGCATTTGCTGGGTCTTCTGTTTTTGTATGGAAGTTTGTATGAGAGTGGGACAGCCACGCAACAAGCCAGAGAGTTATGATGTCAAGGTAGACGTGCGCTGTGTGGACCACGTGAGGAGACTCGCTCTACCGGATTTATCAGCTCGGTTGATAGTGACTATCTACCGCGAGAGTCACAAGTCTGCTTTATAGACCTTGCTTGAATGACATGGTAGAGAGAGTGTGCAAAATGCTTCTTTATTTTGAGATGGAGACTTTTTTGTGTGGATATTCTCACGCATACCTATCGCAAAAAATCACCAAAAGCATTGCCATTTTGAAAATGCAGGACAAATCACTCGAAGCTGGATGAATGAAAATGCGCGAGAAACCACATGTGAGCTTCCACCTTCCTGTTGGATCTCCTCATTTGCAAGAGGCAAACCAAAAGGGGGCTTCAGGCAAGGACTTTTGTGTGGCGGAGAATGAAAGGTGAAAGGAGGAGGTCAGCATGCCTCTGACTGAGAAGGAGAGGCGGGTGTGTTACTCACGTGCCTCACAGGGCTCGACTTTCGTTGGCGAGAGCCACTCGGTTGTGAGGAAGCAGCTCTTCAACCCGGCTCGCCACGCTGCAAGCAATAAATGACTCTGTGAAGCTGTGTGTGGAGATTTGGCTACTTGCGCTGTTACACATGCATCGCTGTTGGATTTTTCTCTGCTTCATGCAATAATGCATCAGAGTCGCAAGTGTAGAGCTTCCTTCCTCGCAGTGACAGAATGATACAGCAACCCTGACAGGCGAAGTTGGAGCCATTGTTTCCTTCCCAACTCTGACTCTCTTTCTGATGCAGTCGCAGCCGTTTCTTCTCGGCAAAGTCAATGTTGGGAGTTTAGAATGCGGCACTAGCGGTTACATCTACTTTATCAGCAGTACACAGTGGCGATGAGGCAAGTTGTCCGTGTCAGTAGCCTGGCTTGATCTGATCCCTTTGATGTGTCAAATGTGACCAGCTCTTTTTCCCACATCAGCCTCAAAGATCGCGAGCTTCCTTCTTCGATAGATCTCCTTTCGCTTCTGCTTTTCCCTTGCACCTCTCGATTTCTCGATCTCTCGATCTCTCGAGCACAACCAACACATTTATTCTCTCTGTCCCTTCAAACGCAGCAGATGGAGCGTTGTCATGACAGCATTGCTGCCTGACTGGCCACCACAGTGAAGATCCATCCACCACACAGTTTGCTCCCTATCGCCATGCATCCCAACTCACACGCATGCTTATTAATACGCCACACGCGACGCCTTTCACAACTGCACACGCTGTAGAAATAGCAGAATGCGCTCGCTCCACTCGCCTCCTGGACGAGCCCATCGAGGCTCATTCCCTCCTTTCCGTAGCTAACCGGTTCCACCAGAAGCCTCGCCTTTGGCATCAGAGCGAAGAAACACGAGGCGAGATGCACGCGAACTCGACGATCACGCCGAGTCGCTTGACGGAGAAGCTGTCCGCGCGCAATGGACCGCGCCACTCGGTGTACTGGGTGCGGCAGAAGAAGAGCGCGGACATGCGGCTGCCCACGCACTCGAACGTGCTGGACGCCATCTCCATGGGCGGTGGTGCTGGTGCTGGGGCAGGCGGACGCGTCGAGTACACGCTCGTGGGGAAGCACATGGGTGACTGGAAGGACGGTGTCAAGCACGGCTACGGCGTGCTCATCTACGCGACCACTACGACGTCCAGGCGCAGGCTGAAGTAGGCGCTGATGCTGGCAGTAGCCAAGACAACCCGCTGAGTCGGCACAACCACTTCCAGCTACCAGAGGTAGCAAACGGCATCTTGCATGGTGCGTTTGTCCACTTCTGTCGGTCGCTGCTCACGCGCTTGTATCTTGTGTCTGTAGCTGGAGCTGGCGCACTCGGAGCAGGTGGTGAACGAGAGCATCGCGCATATCCGCCAGGAGCGGATCCTCGAGAAGGTGTTCCACGCCAAGCAGCAGCGCAATGGCGACGAAGACGGATACGGCAATGACGGTGACGACAGGAGTCAAGGTGACGACCACAGCGAGGACGCCGACTCGCCGCACGCAGAGACGAGCGTCGTGTTTGACGAGCGCACCATGCGGCTCATCCAGAGTCAGTTTACGGCTCTGGAGCAGCAGTCCCAGGAAGGAAGTGGGGGCATGGCCATGACAACCACCACAAGCACAACACGCGCGGGTGCATCAGGTGCGCGCTGCTGCCAAAGCTCATCGGCACCGTGGGGATCCGCATCGACGAGGTGCAGCTGCTCGAGTTCCTGGACGAGATCGGCGCGTCGCGCGACACGCTCGTGTCGTTCGCCGAGTGCGTCGACATCCTGTCGCTGCTCGCAGAGAGCGAAATGGGCAGTGGAAGCAATGGGGAGGATCTGGAAGAAAGGGAATGCGAGGATGAGGAAGAAGAAGACGACGACTGAGGCGTGTCGGCTACGCAACCACACCCACGCTATCAGAGCAACACAAAGTAACATATCGAACACAGTCTCAGCGACAAACTTCCCACCTTCACCGTTGTCTCTATTATCACCTGGTTCTTCTTCTGTCTGTGTGAAGTTCTGCTGCTTGCCCTTCTTCTCTGCCTGGCAGTCTCGATCGAGGACGACTTATCTCTCTGTCTCTCTGGCTCAGTCTGGTTCTGCTCCTGTGGTGGTGGCGACTGCGAGCCGCTTAAGTGAAACGCAGACCGAGCGCCGCGACCACCGCGCGGAACTTCTGCAGGTCCTCTCGGCGCAGGTACTTGAGCAGCTTTCGTCGCTTCTCGACCATGGCGATGAGGCCACGTCGCGAGTGGTGGTCCTTCTTGTGCTGCTGCGCGTGGAACGTCGAGTGCAGGATCTTCTGCGTGAGCACGGCGATCTGCACCTCGCTCGAGCCCGTGTCGCCCGGGAAGCGCTGGAACGTCTCGATGGCTTTGGCGATCTGCGCCTTGTTCAGCTCGTGCTGCGACGCGTTCTGCAGGCTCAGCACGGCTTTGAGCTGCGTGAGCGCCGCGCTCTCGTCCT
This sequence comes from Globisporangium recalcitrans, assembly GCA_023333815.1. NCBI lineage: Eukaryota > Oomycota > Peronosporomycetes > Pythiales > Pythiaceae > Globisporangium > Globisporangium recalcitrans. The sequence continues at coordinate 16,690 of JAASFO010000072.1, forward strand.
CGCCGTCCTTGGTCGCGAGCGCCGGGTCGTCCAGCTTGATGCCGAAGCGGTAGTACGTGTCCTTGGACACCTTGGGCGGCGCCACGTACGAGATCGCGCGCAGCTGAAGCGTGGCGGTAGGAGCGGCGCCGGCGACGGTGGTGCGCGCCATGGCGGCCGCGGACACGCGCGCAAGACGGGACACAGCGAACATCTTTCCTCTTCGAGTTGCGTGCGCTCTTGGGCGAATATTGGGGCGAGTTGTGTGTGGAGGATGTCGGTTTGGCTGGACTGGATCGGTCTTTTGCAAAAACCGATTTCAAACAGAAGACTGGTTTTGAGAGGACTGCAGACTCTCGTAGATTCGGTTTCAAAAGCAGGTTTAGCAGAGATCGCTTTTTAACAGAATCCTGCTGAGTAGAGTAAATCGGTTGAGTATCGTCAATCATGCAAGATTGGTGTGATATGTGGTAGACTTATTCTGTACCGGTTTTGGATCGATCAACACGATATACCGATGATGTTCGAGAAAGCGTGAACTTCAGGTTGCCATTTTCTTTTGGCAGATCGGACTGTTGCTAGGATTTCCCTCTTTGACGCAACGACAAGAGCGTCGTCGTCACGTCAGGCAAATGGCGGGACAACGCCTAAGCACCCTAATCAGTCACCGCCGTCATGAATATCCACAGCATCAATTTTAGATGCCTCACTAAAGTCGAAACCGAAATCGATATCTGGCGCACTGTCCTCCATTGCTGACACCCTCAAGCCACTAAAGAATGCCAACTTTGCGGTTGCTTCATCTGATGCAATCGAGCGCTCTTCGAACACAGTACCCTCTGCAGATTTCACTGCGCACTCAAACAATAGAGCGCGGCACACCACACAGTTTATTTGGTGTTTTACGTTAGCACAACAAAATGGCTCGAAGAGAATGGAACGCATTCTGAGAGTCATTGGGAGGATATGATTGGTCAAAAAGGAGAGTTTGACTTATCAGTCTGTTGTTGATGACACTCAAGTCTGTCGATGTCTCTCACTCTCTCTCTCTCTCTCTATCTCGACACACTTGGAGCGCTCTCTCGTTCTCTCTGTTCAACAGTGCGCATGCGACGGCGTTCACTACAGCGTTAGCGCATATGCGTAGATCCCGGATGGTTCAGCATTTTGCAACATGACAAAGCGCAATTCGCAACATTGCTACAACAAGCTCAAGCAACAACATTGAGGCTTATTGGCAATCTCGAGGCTGTTCTTGTGGCTCTGTTGCCACTTTGCCACAAACGCGCTGTTAGCCACCAAAGTGTGGGTGAGTGGGTAGGTGCACTCTTACAATACGTCGCTTGGTTCTGACTCGAGACCACGAGACCGGGAACGAGTCAGTTCGTCCAGTGGCAAACACGCATGTTCACTCCAGAGCGGCATCACCAGGCTGGCCAGCGAGCGCCATGTGCATACTACTGCTGCTTGCTGCGTCTGGTGCAGGCTTTTCCATTTTTCGCCTCCAGTGTGAGCCGAATAGTAGTGTTATGGTGCGTCTATTCCTACCAATCTCTTCTCATCATGGACCAACAACATCTTCGGGTGAATGGTGTGCAAGCAAGCGCGCTCTTTCTCTGCAAGCGGTGGCGCTCGCCAAGTTCAATTTACAGCAAACCGCATGTTTGCCATCGGCACGACGACCGCATGCTCTGCTCTTGCGATTTGGCAACCGGAGCACCTGGGCTTATTACCAAAACACTGCACCAGCCTCTCGTGCTCAAATGGCTCTTTGCCCCTCGCGACTGTGTCCCCAGCTGGTCTCGTGGAAGAGACACATCGGACAACGATCGCCACAACGCCAATGCCAGCTTATTGTGCCGTGCTTCTCTGGTCGCTGACAGTTGGTTGCATGGTAAGTGAATGACCCAGGAGGGTCTCACTCTTCACATACACCCTAGAGATCCAGTTCGCTCGCTCTTCCATACCTACAGGTATTGCTGTGTGGCTCCTGGCTGTCAATCGTCGGCTCTTCTGGATGGCCATTATTGATACGCATTTCCGAATTTCCACTCTACCACTCAGTCCACGATCCCCACCAGCTATCCATCTTACCACCAGCACCTATCTCCAACTAAATAACTATGAAGCTCACGTCCAGCCTTGTTGTCGTCTTTGCCGGTCTCCTCGCTGCGTCATCGCCAGCCTCGGCTGCGAAGACGGGTGTCAAGTGCGAGAGCGGACTTGTGCCTGCTGCTGCTGCTCCTCCAGCGACGCTGACGCCAGTGGTGACCCCCGCCGCGACGATCCCAGCACCTCCTCAAGCGGCAGAAACCCCAGCGCCAGCGCCTCCTCAGGCACAGGAGGAGTACCCAGAACTCACTGAGGCTCCGATCGAAGACGCGTCGACTCCAGATGAAGACTCGACTGAAGAGGACACCGCCACGCCTTCGATGGCTCCAGTGGCTCGCACTGCCTACGGAGCAGACGAGGTCGGCTCGGAGTACGATTTCGACGACACCGAGGAGGAGGTCGGAGGTGAAGCGGACCCGGAAGCAAGCACTCCAGCGCCAGCAGCGCCGACGCAAACGGAAGCGCCGACCGTCCAGACTACCACCACCACTGCCTCTCAGGACGGTGTGGACCCAGCCTCGTGTCTTGCGGCGCACAACCAGCTGCGCGCTGAGGTCGGTGTGGCTGCGCTGATCTGGGACCCTGTGCTCGCCTCCAGAGGTGCGGCGTGGGCTCAGCGCATGGAAGACATGAACTTCTTTGACCACCACACGCCCGACCAATCGGACGACCAGATGAACAACCTGTACAGTGGCACGGACTGCCTCGGCGCTGTGGCGGCGTTCGCGGCCGAGAAGGCGCTCTTCCCAGCGGACCGCATCGTGCGCGAGGGCGGCTTCGTGGACTACGGCCACTACTCGATGATCGTCTGGCACGACACCACGCGCGTGGGCTGCGGCCGCGGCGCGTCCGAGAACCTGGTCTGCTACTACGAGACCCCGGGCAACATCGTCGGCGAAGCAGCCTACTAAATGCTGCCGGACCGTCCAAGCAGCTGCTGCTGTAGCTGCTATAGAACTGACAGAGCTCTTGCGCTGTACCTCCCATCTACACTTTCCAGCATGCGCTCAGCAAGCGCATCTGAACAACCAGTATCCGGTAGAATTATAAAAGAAATGAGCTGTCCATCCGCCTCTTGTGCTCTCTCTCTGTTTAAACGTGTGTGAACAAGTCAAGCTGTGTTTTTAACAGCAGCAGCACTGTATCGCAATTATTGACTGGGAGTGTGCGTCACCCGAATGCTTACTCACACCCGATTTTGGAAACGGACCTATTCATTCATAGAAAAGTCCAGGTGTCGTTATCAGGAGGACACTTTTGTGTTTGACAATTAAGCCGCAGTGAACACAGTGAGTGGAGGAGTGTATACCAAGCCAATCGGAGCTCCACGTGATCATCACGGTCGAGGCGATCAGATCAGCACAGACTGAGGGCATCCCCCTTGCCGTGATGAACTAAATGTGTGTGTGAGACACACACAGTGGAGTGAATCATACCCGGCGCGATGGATCGGTTGTGAGTGGAAGGGGGATCCATTCGAATCCCCCTCGCTTCCAGTTTAGTATACAGCTCATATTTAATACTCTTTCTTTAATTAAGCGTGCAGCTCATTTGCCTGCCACCTCTCTCTCTGCTCAGTCACTATTGTATCGCGCCATAAAGTCGCCGAGACCCGGGAGGATCTCGCCCGTGTGCGCGTCCACGTCGGCGTCCACGCCCGCAGTGATGATCTTCACACCTATCAAAGCGCAGCCACAAACAACCGTAAGAGTCAGTTTTGGACTCAGCTGGAAGGGAGGAGTGCACGTGCATCGCATCTACAAACCTGGGTAGTTGGTGGAGAGCGCCTGGACCGCCTCGGCGGCCGAGAGGATCGTCACGACGCAAATGCGCGTCTCCGGCACGTGTGAGCGGCGCAGCACCTCGACGGCTTTGCAGACGATCCCGCTCTCGCTGCTCGTGGCGCTGAACAGCAGCACTTTGCACTCGGCCACGTTCGGCGGCAGGTCGGTTTGCTCGATGCGCCAGTGGCGCTGCTGAGGCACAGCACCAGCGTGCAGGTCCATGTGGATGTACCCTCTCGCCGCGTCGGGCTCCATCTGGTTGAAGAACTTGCGGAACGGGTACCCTTCCTCGCCGACCGCGATCCCGCAGAGCTGCCCGACTTGCTGACGACCTAGGTACGTGTGACCCGAGGGTGTTGTGATTTCCACGGTCTTGGAGCCGAGGCTCGCGATGGCTTCTTCGAGCAGAATCCTACAGCACAACAACAAACAGCGTTCGTAAGATGCATGGACGCAACCCCCAAACAATGCCTCCCTCTGCAAAAGCCTCAACCTACATGATAAGCCTGCACGCCGCGCGCCGGAACTCTGCGGGGCTCGTGCTCGTGTTCCTCAGCGTCGTGAGCAGGATCAGCACGGCTTGCGACCGCGCTTCAAGCACCGTCAACGACTCGTCCGCCGATTGCTGGGATCCGGTGCGCACCGAGCTGTCTCTACTGGGATGCACACACACGCGCACACACGAATAGATCGGACATCAAATGGTGAGAGTGATCTTAAGGGACTCGGGCATACAAGAGGACATCCAGGGGTAAGCACACAGAGCGTGTCGAAGCACCACTTACAGGTCCTTTGCGGACTGCACGAGCAGGTCGTAGCGCGTGATGATCTCTTCGCGGTTCTTCTTGATGTGGCAGATCGCGGCGCGCGTGACGCCGAACTCGCGCGCGAGCGCCGCCTGCTTCTCGCCGTTCTCGATGCGCTGGATGATGTTGCGCCGGTCCGTGTCGCGCAGGTACCGCGTGCGCTTCTTGCCTGCTACTGTCGCTGATCCTGCTGCTTGGGCTGCCGTTCCTGGATCTTGGGTTGCTCCTTGCTTCTGGGTCGTGTCTGAGGATGGGGTCACGCCGCTGCTGATGCTCGCGCGCTCTGGCGACGACCGCGACGTCGCGCTGCGCACAGACGAGACCTTGGACTCGGTCGGCGGCGAGGCTGCTGCGTGTCTAAGCGACAGCGACGCCACGGGCGGGGTGAGCGACGACGACGACAAGCCCCTTGAGAGCGGCGGTCGGCTCAAGTGCGCAGGCAGCGAGCTCACCGAGGAGGACGATCCGGAAGGTCGGAGCTGATGGCGCTGGTGACGAGGACCGTGGTGGTGGTGGGGATCTTGAAACTCATATTCCTTACTCGCGGCGTCTTCAAGTTGCGCATCCTCATCGTCGTATTCATCTTCATCTCGGTCGTCGTTATCGTCCTCGTCCTCTTCGTCTTGGTTATCATAGCGCGACTTGGTAGTTGCAGTTGAAGCCGTCGTCGTCGCCATAGACGTGCGCGCGTGGTGCCACTTTGCAGGCGGCAGGAGAATCGGAGATTGGAGCTGCTGGGCTCCTTCAGCGACGGCTTTCGTTGCGAACCGATCGTGGAACCGCTGTGGATTTAAGAGATGCGTGGGTGCGCCACCACCACCACCAGCAGCGACCTCTCTAGAAGTCGGTGCTGCAGATAACGAGGTGGACGCCGTCGCCTTGGACAGCGACTGCATCACACCGCGTCGCTTCTGCTGTGTCTGGTACGCTTGCTGCTCGATCGCCGCGGCGTCGCTGCTGCTATTGCCCTGATGATGCATCACGCCCCAGACACCTCGCAGCACGGGCACTGCAGCGGCGTCTCGATAGTGGTGAAGATCGTGAAGGAGCTGCTGCTGGTGCTGGTGCTGGTGCTGCTGAGACGACGGCTGCGGCATCCTGGGCTGCGGCTGGGGACTAGGATGATGACGCTGCTGACTGCTGCTGCGTTCTTCGCCGAGTGCGGTCTCTCTCTGCTCGAAATCGCTCTGCTTCTTCATTTTAAACTGAACGCCTGTTTAGTTGATCGCTGGTGGTAGCTGACTCCAAACTCCCTACTCTCTGTAGGCGAGACTGCTTTGCGTCCAGCCTGCCAAACAGTCTCACACTCAGAGAGACAAAGCAGGCGGCGGCGGTTAGCTTTCTGCGACTGTGAACGAACGAGCAGTGAAGCTGAGGGTGTTTCTCACCTGAGTGAGCGCGCGACTCTTTGCGTCTGCTGGTGCCTGTGTGTGTCTCTTGGTGGGTCGAGTGGTCTTGAGTGATCGTGTCCTTCGCTCTCTCTTTCTCTTTCTCTCTCTCTCTCTCTCTCTCTGTGCAAAGCGGGACTTGCTGGACGATCTCGATCTTGAGCCCTGCTCGCTATCCAGTTAGTCAACGGCGCAATTATTGAAACCGCCACGCAACGCCTGACTGGCCGAGTGAGTCTAGTCGGCTCTGGATGGAGAGAGCTTCGGAGATCGACTGGAGCCGCACACTCGGTCGCTGCTGCTGGCTGTGTGTCGCTCGTGCCTCTTGGCTGACTGATCAGTGGAGCTCTGCAAAGGCGCGCGTGGCAGAGTGTGTGACGGGTTGTCTTCTGCCCACGCCACCGCCATTCACTCTTGAGCGAGTGAGCGAGGAGGAGCAATCGCCTGATGGAAGGAGGAGGAGGAGGAGGAGGAGGAGGCAGACCAAGGCGTCCGTCAGTCACACCACCAGCGTGTGTTGCCAATTGCAATAGCAGGCGATTAGAGGACGTTGCAAAACCAGAGTTTCTCACCTGCTTTCTTTACAGTACCGAAGTAAAACTGCGATCTGGAAAAAGAAACCCAGACTGCTGCTGCGTTTGCGTTTGCGCGTCTTTGAAGCACTGGGTTGGCTTTCCTGTGGCTCGCCACTCCCTCACAACGGCTTCGTTTGCTGTCTCTTATTATTAGACTTGCGCCTGGACGCACGTGAGTGGATGAAGTCGCGTTGACGATGGTCTGAGTCAACACAAAAACCAACGGCAGGACAAAGCGGAGATCCTGTTGCAGCAGATCCCAGTCTTCAAGGGAGAATGCGACGATGGTTGAATGATATAATGGGGCGATGGCCACAGAAAGGAAGAAAAGAGACGCTGCTGTGAGTAATTTCTCGGAGCCAATGGCCGCGTCTGCTGCTGCTGCTGCCTGGAACAATCAGTTGCTCACAAATGTCGAAAGAGACTGCAAAATGACCGCGTTGCAAACACTAATTACAAACACGCGGGACATTACAAAACGTGCCACTTTTAGATCAGGCGTTTCTATCGTTTGCTGGCAAACTTCAAGTGCGAATACATCAAACTCGCGGATTTAGAGAAAATATGCCAACATTTTGCATTTGCGTTTTCGCGATCTTTTTTTGTTTTTCTCAGGTAATCATGAGTTGACCGATACAAATCTCATTTTCTATTTTAGCACGGACCTCCTCATGCAGCACAGAGCTCTTTTGTTGCTATGAAGCGCCTTGATGCCCTTCGGAAGGAAGGTCAACTCCTTGCATCCTCGTGTTGGAAGCGTTCCTCACAGGGCTGCCTGAGCCGCCACGAGAAGTCACGATGCACTCAGGCTCAGCAGACAATGCGTATTTTCGCACAAGTCACACACGCTTTCACCTTCCTTTTTCCTTATCCCTCTCGTCGAGTTGTCGTAGTTCTTGGAGACTTTTTGTATGATCCTAGAGGCGAGAGAGCGAGCGATTGGTACACTGCAGAGAGGGGAGAGTGGCCTTCAAGGCGGCGGCCGACTGTGACGTAATGATTGCAGCGCGCTCAAGGTGGACACAATTGTGATCACACCTATCGTGGTTGTAGATGTGTGACCTGACCTGGTGGTGGTGTCACTGCTCGTATCACGATTCAAAGCGTACACTGAACTCATTCCTTTCGAGGTGTCTGCGTCTGCGTGCTGAAAGCAGTCAGGAAGGAGGGACCATTCTGACCGATGGACGCAAAGGACAAAGCCAACTGTGTGCGTGTGGGTGGGGGATGCGCTTTCGCGACTTGGTCGCAGGTTGTAGAGACAAGCCGAGGCACCTCAACAACGTGGCTTCGAGCTTCCAAGGTTGAGATGTGTACAGTCAGCGAAAGAGAGCAACGAGCGAGCGCGATCGGGTTTTCACGGATGAGCGCGAGGGGGCGTCACTGCGTCGCTATTCATGAAGCCGCCAGTGATTATCCATCCATCCACTAATCCATGCCTGTCAAATCAGCATGAACAAAAAAGACTCGCGCGCAGGCTGCCTTCGCAAAGAAATGATCCTGGGACCTTGAAGCTGTTGTGCACTTGCGGGCTGTATCGGAAATCCTTTCGGCTCTTGCTGTTGTGGCTGACTGGCAGGCAATCATTGCATTGCGGAGCATCGGATTTCGATTGAGTCACGACGACATCCACGCCCACTCTCTCTTTCGTCATGTAAAGGAGACATCTCGACAGACATGTCCACTTGGTAAATCAAATGAAGTGAAATGAACAACACACGCACACATGTGGAACTTGGTGCGACAGTCCCTGGTCGCGGCGGTGTGACGTAACGTTAGGCGCACGGATCCGTTTGCAACACTTGCCGTGTGGGAGGGACCTCAGGGTCTCAGATGAGTGATCGACCGACCTCTCTGCAGGACAAGGTCAGCTCAGCTCAGGCGGCACGGCACTGGGCTGTCACGGCGACTCGCTTTGCTCAGAAGCTCGTCAATGTGCTTTGCGCTTTTTTGTTTGCGAAATGTCAGCCCAGGAGCAGCGACCAGTGAAAGTGAACCAAGAAGTGTTGGGTCATGTATTGCATCAGAAAACAGATTCAAACCCGCTGCTGCCTATCCGTCTATCCATTGAAATGTGGCGTGGGAAAGGCTTGCCTGTGCCTGTGGGGTTTACGATCACGTCCTCCTCGGCAAGTGTTTGCTTATCTGCTCTTTGCTTTCGCTGCGTATCTCTGCACGGGAAGAGCAAAAGCTGGCAAATGACTCTGCAGAGTGATGTGGAGCCAGAGCAGGGGCGATGACCCTCCATGCATCCTATCACGAAGCCTCGTAATCTCCAAGAGCCGTCGTGTTTGTGTGCGAACACGGCCGTCGCGAGATTACGCCGTACGGAGCGCTCTTGCGCAACGAACTGACGCGCGCGCGTTCGTCCAGCAAATGCTGAATGCGAGTCGAGTTGAGACACGCTTGACTGCCAGTCAAGAACTCTCCCCTCGATGCTCTTTTGCTGCAGGACTGGAGTCTCCAGCCTCGAAAGAGACGCTTGGTCTTGCAGGAGATCGATGACTCCAGCTCAACGCAAGAGTTCTGGCTGTACGACCCCAGTCGGAATGCGCTCACGGTACGACTGGAGAAGTTGGCGCGTTGCTCTTCCCACTCGCTGTGGTGTTGTGCCAACTCGTGGAGATCGTGTGTCTTGTGAAGAGCTACGAAGAGCAAAGCGCCGCTGCCATCACATCCCGAAAGTGCTGCAACTCCTGCGCAAGTCGACGCAAGTCAAGCAAACCCAGCAAATGTCAACAAGCTCGACGCCAGCCAACAAAACGCGATGCGCATCAGCAAGTCTGGCACAACGCAACAAGCTGAGCTCGGTTCAACAAGTCCCAAGTCCAGCGCCAGCCTGATGATGAGTCAGCTGTTGCTGACAGGCGTCGCTTCGAGGTGCAAAAACTGTTGAGCCACAGCTCAGCGAGATCGCATTCTGAACGAACCGTGTTGCTGACGAGCGAGCGAGCGTGTCGCCCGTCCCATTCCATCCCATTCCGCCTCAACATGGCTGCACGACGCTGCTCTCTCTCGATCTCTCTCTCTCTCTCTCTCTCCTGCACCAGCATCGACCGAGCTTTATTTGGATGGAGAATGCGGCAATGCTGCTCATTTTGGTCCCGCAACCCAATCGACTCTCGGTTCTCTCAACGCTCCATTTTGATCCATCGGTTGGACTCTTTGCTGCTACAGACTGCTATCCCCATCACCAAGCGCGAAGACGCCTGAAAGATGAGCTCCTCGCCGTCGTCCCCAACGGCGTCGCATGCACATGCAATGTCCCTCGACTACTCGTTCATGGGACTCGCGACGCTCTCGGGTAACGCAGAGTGGTTACTTTCTTGGTCGTACATCTGCGGCTTTCTCCGCTTGATCTCAACCTCGTCGCGACCCCCATACATCCACCCACAGACATGGCGCTGCACGACCCTGTCGGTGGCAAGAAGAAGGCTTCGTCGCACGACGACGCGACTGCGGCCAAGCGAACGGCTTCGTCACCCGCTAGTGATGGGAACCAGGGCTCAGACGCCGCGTTTCCTGCGACGTTGAAGCAAACCAAACCCACCGCAACCGCGTCTGTCGCATTGCGCGCGAACAACAACAAGATCGGCAACTTGGACGACATGCGCGACGCGCTGCACTCGGTGTTTGACGATCCGTCCAAGCTCCAGTGGCTCGACTTGTCCGGGAACGCGCTCTCGAGCATCAGTCGCAGCACGTTTGCGCCGTTCGCCGACATCTTTACGCTGCATTTGCACGGGAACAAGCTGCCCAAGTACGCGGACATTGACAACATGGCGCTGAGTTTCCCGAAGCTCCACGCGCTCGCGTTGCACGGGAACCCAGTCGAAGAGAAGAAGCACCACCGCAACTACGTGATCGCGAGCTTCCCCAGACTCGCGCAGCTAGACTTCGGTTCGATCACCAAGGGCGATCGCGAGAAAGCGGAGACCTGGGCCAAGATCTACCAGAACGCGCTCAAGAGCTCCAAGCGAAATGGCAATGGAGGCCGTGGCAAGTTTGGGGGTGAGGGCAGTGGCGATCAGGACTAGAATCCTGTCTCCGAAGTTGAAGATTGCTGCTTCATACCCGGAGATATCGATAGTGAAATTGCCGAGTGGTCCGTTTAGCTGACCGAAAGCGTTCTTTTAGAGAAACAGTTTCAGAAAATGCTCGGCTATTTTGATCCAGTTGGCTAAAAGCTCGCTATTCTGAGTCGAATGGTTGAAAGAAACAACGAGCGCCAATCCAAAACTGCCTCTGACTCAATCAGTGTTTGCATTGATAGCCTAGAAGGATGTAAACACTGATACTTCATGGCTGCAACTTTGACTTGTGGAAACTGAAGCCTGCTGGTTCGATTAAACTATCGATTTGTCAAGCACTGATCGCTCAGTCTGCGACCTTGGACTGGAACTCGAGAAGCTGATTGATCTTGAGAGCAGGGTTCATGTGAAGATGGATCTCATCGTTCTCGATGCAATCCTTCGCAGTGACTGAATGTTTGCGTTTTTGGTCAAAATAAGAATCCATCAAAACCTGTAGTGGGTGGGTTGATATTTAGCCTGCGACACAAAAAGCCAAAACCCAAATCGGAGAACTCTAGTCAAGAAGCTGCTCAGCAGTGTGTTGTCGAGTGCATCAAGCAAGAGCTGCAGGAACTGCGCAGTCCTGAAGCGACCGCACAAGAAGAGAGCGATGGACTCGAGCCTGAAGGAGACCGAGTACGATGCGATCCTCGTGGGCACCGGCATGGTCGAAGCCATCCTCGCTGGGTACGTCACGCCACACTGCTTTTCTATTTATTACTTGGCATGTGTGCGCTGTATGGAGCTGCTTCTGCTCTTGCTGACCGTGCTGCTCTCTACGTAGCGCGCTGGCTCGTGTGGGGAAGAAAGTGCTGCATCTCGACCAGGTGCGGACGCCATTGCCCCTAACTCCATGTAGCTTTGTGGTCGCTATTGCGCGCTGTTGAGCTGACTGTGTGTGTGTGTTTGCTCTCGTATCGCAGAACGACTACTACGGAAGCAACTACTCGTCGTTCCCATTGAAGCAGTTTCTCGCGTGGACGAAGAACGAGAGCGCGGCGCCGCGCTTCTTTGACGAGGACGACGACGCCACTTCCGAGCCAAAAGCTGGTACAGCTGCAGCAGACAGCGCTTCAACAGACGAGAGCGCAAAGCTGAAGGCGCTGCCCATCAAGAGCTCGCTGCAGTGCAGTCTCCTGGAAGAATCGTTCTCCGACGACGCCACAAAGGAGGAGCTGCTCGCCAAGTCGTCGTCGTTCAGCATCGACATCAACCCGCGGCTCGTGCTCTCGTCGGAAGAGCTCGTCGAGACGCTCATCACGTCCGGCGTCGGTCAGTACCTGGAGTTCACGGCGATCCAGCACACGTACGTGCACTTCCAGCCGGAAGAGAGCACGCAGCAGGCCACACACGCTGTCGGCGCTAATGACACGGTCTGGGAAGTGCCGTGCTCCAAGAAGGACGTGTTCCAGAGCAAGTTGCTGGGCATGGTCGAGAAGCGCCAGCTCATGAAGTTCCTGCAGTTCGTCGCGGACTACGGCGAGACGCACATTGTGGGCGAGGACGTGGGCACGAAGAACGAGCGCACGCTGGCGCTGGGTCGCGCGCTCAAGCGGCCGCAGAACAAGACGAACCAGGCGGACGACGATGCGATCGCGGAATATCTCGACAGACCGTTCCAGGAGCTCTTGGAGAAGCACTTCAAGCTCTCGGCCAAACTGCAGCAGGTGGTGGTGTACTGCGTGGGGCTCGCGAGCTTTCCGGCGTCCAAGAACCAGATCTCGGGTCGCGAAGGGCTCGCGGCAGTGTACCGCTACGTCGCGTCGATCGGGCGGTTCACGAGCACGGCGTTCCTGGTGCCGCTCTACGGCGTGAGCGAGATCGCGCAGAGTTTCTGCCGGTTGTGTGCGGTCTACGGAGGGATCTACGTGCTGCGCGCACCCGTGGACGCGTTCCTGCTCGACGAAGAAGCGAACACAGTGGTGGGTATTCGCTCGGCTGACGGCGGCATGCTGCGCGGCAAGCACGTGATCATCAATGGCAGTCTGGTGGACTCGTTCAAGAACAATGGGACGAGTGCAGAGACGAGAAAGCAAAACACGCACGGCCAGATCCTGCGTGGTGTGTTTTTGCTGAAATCATCGCTGCGCGTCGAGATGAACCGCCTGATGGTCGTGATCCCACCGGAGGACAGCAAGTTCCAGAACCCGTTCGCGATCCAGGTCGTGCAGCTCGACGGCAGCGCGTACGTGTGTCCGCGCGACTACTTTCTTGTGCAGATCTCGATGACGCTCCCCGCAGACTGGATCGACGACAACGCCAAGCAGCTGCAGCTTGTGTACGCGGTCATGGAGCAACTGGTCGCGAGTGCGCTCGCGGAACGAAAGACAAAGAGCAAGAACGGCACTGAGCACGAGTCGACCGAGGAGCCAGTTTGGAGCGACCTGGTGGTCTGGAAAGCGATCTACACGATGGACCACCTGGCGTCGACGAACAACACGAGCTCACTCGCGCAAAAGTCGTCGCACTTGCCTGTCAACCTGTGGCCGTGCGAGACGCGCGTGGACTCTGGGAGCGACGACGAAATGCCCGTGAACCCGCTGGAGATCCACCTGGAGAGCGCGAGTGCGAATGCGCGCGCGATCTTCAACCAGCTCTGTCCGGGGGAAGAGTTTCTGCCAAAGAGTGCGAGTGCCGAGCAGGCGGAGAAAGAGGCACTCGAAGACGAGCACGACGCCGTGCTGCACGCTGCGCAGAAGCTCGCAGAGCAGACGAATCTGAATGATTCCCAGCAGGAAGGACAGCAAGAGAGACAAGGTGCGTCAAGCCCACAAAGCGACCAAGAGCCGGCATCTTCGCGTGGCGAACCAGAGAATCAAGCGCTGGAACCAATAGAAACGGGCGAAACGTCAGTCTCCGAGTCTGCGGAAGCACAGGTTTAGGGAAAGGAGCATGCATGAAAGATGCAAAGTGCGAAGGAACAACCCGGCTCGATGCATCTTTGGAGGAAGGCGAGTCAGGCTGGTTTGATGGTGCGTTGTTCGTAGTGCGGTGAACGCGAGCGAGGCACGGAAATCCGATGGGACGATCTTCAACATTGTCAGCAAAATGCTCACCACCAGAGAGGACACTCGCACCCTGCTCAATCATTCCCAGTTTTGCTGTTTCTTTGCTTTATTCCGTGTCGCATTGTTTTCTTTAAACCTGGAGCTCGTTTGCGATTCCTGCAGCACCAACCAACTGATCTGCATGTACCCCTGAAGGACTTTGCCGTTCGCCCTCTTTTGCACTGTGATCCGTGATGAAGTACGCAGCAAGGCAGCTAACTGATTTCCAAATCCACCAATCTCCAGATCTATGCGCTGCCGTCGCGCGTGAGCAGCTGGCTGTACAAGTGCGGGCGGCGGTCGCGCACGAGACCCCAACTTGCTCGCCGCACGTGGAACTTTTCTAAGTCAAAGCTCTCCACGAGCACCCCCTCGGACTCGCGGTCCGCGATTTTCAACTAGCAGCATACAAAGACACACACACACACATTAGAGATCATTTGAATCGACCATGCAACTCTACAATGCTGAGATATGAGCAGGCATGTTTTGTTGTTTACCATTTCGCCCGTCTGGCCCGTGATGAACGACGAGCCGCAGAATGTGACGGGAATGCCGTCGACGATCTCCGAGCCGACGCGGTTCGACGACACGACCGGCACCATGTTGGCGGCCGCGTGACCCTGCATCACGCGCTGCCACTGGTCGCGCGCGTCGTAGTTCGGGTCGTACTGGCTGCTCCCCATGGCGCTCGGGAAGAGCAGCAGCTCGGCCCCCTGGATCACCAGCGACCGCGCTACCTCCGGGTACCACTGGTCCGAGCCGATCGCCACGCCGATGCGTCCATAGCGCTGTCGTAAACAAACCACATAGGTCGGAGAAGGTAGCCATGTTAGAATGGAGCTTTTGCATGGAGCGTGGTAGGATATAAATTGTCGAGCGCTTACCGTATTCCACACTTTAAACGAGTCGTCCGACGGCGTGAAGTAGTACTTTTCGTTGTATCCAAGGCGATCTACAAGCACAACACAGAGTTGAGCAAAGATCCCAATCGCATAAACCTGGAGACATGCCAGCAAGACATTCAAGCGACCACAGCTACTAGTTAACAAATAACGACACGTACCGCCAATGTGCTGCTTGCGCACGACGCCAAGCACGGCGCCGTCGGCGTCGATGATCGCGACCGAGTTGTAGAACGAGTTGCGGTAGCGCTCGAAGAAGCTGATGGGGATCACGACGCGCAGCTCCTTGGCGAGCAGCGCCATGCCCTGCACGAGCGCCGACTCCTCGAGCGTGGTCGCCAGCTGGAAGTTGGCGGCGTTCAGTTCGATGGGGAAGTACGAGAACTGGAAGAGCTCCTGCAGCAGGATCACCTGTGCGCCGCGCGACGACGCGATGCGCACGAGCGACTCAGCCTTCTTGATGTTCTCCTCCGGGTTGCCACAGCTCATCTGGGTCGCCGCCACCGTCACAATCTGTGCATGCATGCGTAGACACATCACAACCCATTGGCCATTAGCCAGACACATACATCACCATCTAACATGAGAGAGAGAGAGAGAGGGGAAAGACTGGATTCAAGGTTGCTTGTTGACGGACGCACCCGCTCGATGGGCGGCAGCGCGCTCTTGAAGCCCGGCAGCGGCGCGCCAGGGGGGAGCATGTTCATGTTGGCGGACGCTGAGCCCAGAGAGGACGCCGAGCCTGCACGCCCCACGTTCGTGTGCATCGAGTGATCTTCTCGGTCTCTTGCTTGTGCGCTTGCTGCTGACTCTGTGCGGCTTTGCTTTTTTGTTGCGAGAAAGCAAGTGAGCAGCAGGTGAAGCACGATAGTTGCATCAGCTCGGTCTCTTACACTTTATGCAAGCACAGTGGAGTCTGCTATAAATGTTGTGGTAGTGACGAGGGCTGTCAACTCTGCTGTCTAAAAGCCATACATAGTACTCGAGAATCCCGCATCAGTACACGTTGCTCACATCCACTGTCTTTTTTACAGTGCGAAAATGTACTGAGCAGTGCAGTGTACTGAGCCAACAAAGTGTTCATCCAAAAATGAAGCAGCATCTCTGTGGTGCACTACAGTACCGAATCTCACTCACAAACTGACGTTTTCCACACACGTACGTTTTTGGAGCCACTCTTGCGAGTTGCATGCAACCAAGCGCTGGCTCGCGAGATACCCCTGTGAGCACAAACAGACAGGTGGTGGACAACTAAACCCACTGGCAGGTTGCATTGAGCTCCTTATTGAGTAAACCGTATCTATCTTCACGAAATGCAACGCCAGTGGCTTAATGACTGCCGCGACATCACCCCGGGAGCATCCAGCCTCGATGCTCAGCAGACGACACCCAGGTGGCGGCTCTTGGGGTACTGCGCCTGCAGCTGCGGCCAGTGGACCACGAACTCGTCCGCGACGTAGTAGAGCAGCTTGCCCGTGAGCGAGAGGCTCTGCACGCGCGCGAAGCTCTCGCAGAAGATCACCTTCGAGTCCGGCGTCACACCCAGGAAGCGGAACAGCAGCACCGCCGCGATGATCGGAATGCACGTGCCTGGTTGAGAGATACACATCAGGCATGGTACAGGTTAGCCACACCACGCCGTTCCCATTCGACACGCCGCCACTACAGACGCACCTGGTCCATTGCAGAGCACCAGCTGCGGGCGGAACGCGTACACTTCAGCGACGCAGAACCGAAACGCGCGCAGCGTTGTCCAGACGCTCGACGACCACGACTGTCCGACCTGTTGTCAATTATAGTGATAACCGAGCGCATTCACATGCGGTGTTAGCGCACACGCACACACGTGTAGATACAAGCGGAGAATCAAGCGACTCGTCATTCGATTCACACGACCGAACCTCTCGGCTTCTCGGGATGATCACAAACTTGTCGACGGCTTCGCGCGGCTGCCAGTCGAGCATCGTCTTCTCCTGACTCGTCTTGTCGGTCTCTGCGACCACGAACGCGATCGGCGTGTAGACTTCGCGGTCGAGGCGCTTCATGAGCTTGAGCACCTCGGTCGTGTGGCCGCCCGAGCCCAGCACGACCATCGCGCGTGCCTTGGTTGGCTTCTTCCTCTCCTCTTCATCGCCCCTTTGTGGGAACGACGCCTTGTACGCCGCCGCGGAGCTCTTGACGCGCGCCGGCACCACCACGTTCCATATCCGCGTGGCGATCGCGAGCGAGAGCAGCGTGATCACGAACGCCGCCGCCGCGAGCAAGAGCAGCAGAGTGCGCGTCTCCATAGTGCTTTGTTTGATGTTGTTGTCTTCGTGTCACTCTGAAACGTTTTGGGAGTCAATGTCGCCCGAAGGTGAAACAGACTGATCTCTGTTTTTATGACTCAACAACACAGTACGAGCAACACTGTCTCGATGAGGTTGCTTGAAGGGACACTGCTCTGAATACCTTCAGATCGTGATCGACGAGCATGAACCTCCGAGTCAGCAACAAATATCATCCATCCGCCGCCATTCCGAGGCTCACTTCGCAATCCGCACTGTCGATCCCAAGTCAAGTTCAATCCAAGCCGATCGCCCACTCCATCCGATCCACGATGCCGTCCTCACTGGTGCTCAACACCTTCGTAGTCTGCACTGCGGTGCTCTACTTCAAGTTCGTGCGCGTGACGATGATCCAGGCGAAGAAGACCTTCGACGCTGGTGGTCGTCCGCCTGAGGACAAGGACTTGCCGCTGGCGAAGGGTCGTCCACCACAGACCTACGGCTTGGACGACAAAGTCGTGGACGAGACGATCCTGAAAGCCCGCGAGGTGGACTTCCGCTGGCGCCGCATTGTGCAGAACGACCTCGAGTCGATCCCGTTCGCGCTGCTGATCTTTGGTGGCGGCGTGTTCGCAGGCGGCAACGACGCCGTGCAGTGCGGTGCCTTGATCGCGTACACGGCGCTGCGCTGCTTCCACACGATCGCGTACGCCAAGGAGCTGCAGCCGCACCGCGCGTGGTGCTGGCGCCTCGGCGGCGTCGCGGTTCTTGTTGGCGCAGTCAACGCGATCGTCGGCGCGTACTCTTAGATCAACCTAGAGGCATGGTGAGACTCGGGTAATAGATATCCCTAAAACACGAATATGAAAACGTTAACTTTTGCAATAAAAGTCGCGTTCTTGCAAGTCACACAAACGGCAGGTTTGCACACCGGACGCATCCTCGACTTGCCTGGAAGGGTCAACGAGTCAACACCTGTTGAGTTGGAGCCATCCAATAGAGAGAACCCGTCAGCAACCACAAGTTTGCCGATTTGCGTACGCTCGTTCGTTTGCGTTTACTCCCCGCCTTGTTCACCAGAACCTCGTCCTAGGCACGCAATCTGGCGAAACCGGGATCCCAAATGCGAAAGCACGCAGCATTCGCGTGCATGCTGGTGGCGAGCAGATCTGCCAAATGCGCGAAGATCGATCTGCACCGTCTGTCACTCTTCTTTTTCACGCAAGCTGCGTGCTCAACTCATCGGAAAGGTGATGCTCACGGCTTCAACTTGGTGAGCTGATACTCAGTGAGAATGTTGCGTGAAGGAGATCCGACAAGTGCTGGATGTTGCTGGAGCTTCACACCAGCAAACTCTTTCAATTGATACTATCAACATCAAAATGGACGACTGAAGATGTTGCTCGAATGCACTTCACAAGCAATGAAGACTGGCAAGAGATATCCACATATCATCGATCCCATTCCATTTCGCAATCTGCAGCAACGAGCCTAAGCGACGCAAGCGCAATCCAGCTCAACCGCCACTAGCGTCATCCAGCTCAATCGCCACACAACGCACACAATGGCGACGTCGCTGGTGCTCAACACCTACGTAGTCTGCACTGCGGTGCTCTACTTCAAGTTCGTGCGCGTGACGATGATCCAGGCGAAGAAGACCTTCGACGCTGGTGGTCGTCCGCCTGAGGACAAGCGACTGCCGCTGGCAAAGGGTCGTCCACCACAGACCTACGGCTTGGCGGCGGACCTGAAGGACGAGAAGATCCTGAAAGCCCGCGAGGTGGACTTCCGCTGGCGCCGCATTGTGCAGAACGACCTCGAGTCGATCCCGTTCGCGCTGCTGATCTTTGGTGGCGGCGTGTTCGCAGGCGGCAACGACGCCGTGCAGTGCGGTGCCGTGATCGCGTACACGGCGCTGCGCTGCTTCCACACGATCGCGTACGCGAACAAGCTGCAGCCGCACCGCGCGTGGTGCTGGCGCCTCGGCGTCGTCGCGATTCTTGTTGGCGCAGTCAACGCGATCGTCGGCGCGTACTCGTAAGCCTTCATACACACAGGAGAATCGCGTGCAGGAGTGCTTGCGACAGCGATGCCTCAAAAAGGAGAGAAAGAGAAGGAGTTCGATGGAGACACTTTGCTTGCGCTGCACATCATCGAATGCGCACTTTTTGTCGAATAAAGCAAGGATGTCATTGATATATGTACTCGCATTCAATACGCACTGCCATCACTCCACTGTCCCTCGCAGCACATGCGAGTCGCACGAGTCACAAACAGCATTTCGAATGGCTTTGCACAAAAATACAAGGAGCCATTGCATCCGAAACCAATCCATGCGGCAAAGTGGTGGTTGAGAGGCTTGACGAGTCAACACGCACCTCTCATTCCCACCTAAAAGCGTCTCATGCTGTGCGCATGCACACACGCCATCTACAGAAACCACTCGTCAGTTCGACAGCCATCTTCACGCAAGCGAGCCTTCCATATTGGTCACAAGCATCAAGAATGATGATGAGCAAGCTGAGCAGGTTTCTTCAACCTGACTACCTATGCAGATGTTGCGCGAAGGTCGCCCATCCACAAATCGCACAATTGTTTAATCAATCAGCGACGTCATTGGCTGAAAATGCGTCGATTACAGCATCTGGAACAGCAGCAATCGAGCTGCGACGTGTGAGAATGTCGTGTGATCGTCACGACTCTCAGTCAGTCTCTGCACATGCTGCCATTGCCATTCTCCAAAACGCTGCGAGACCTCCAGAAAGACCTCCAGGATCCATCTCAAGATCAAGATGACCGGCTCGACGGAACTCAAGGCGTACGTGACCTGCGCCGCGATCCTCTACGTCAAGTTCGTGGTCGCGACGGGCATCCAAGCCACCAAGACCTTCGACGCCGGCGGCCGCCCGCCTGAGGACAAGAACCTGCCGCTCGCCAAGGGTCGGCGCGAGCAGACCTACGGTTTGGTGACCGACGACAACGACGAGGAGCTCAAGAAGGCGCGCGAGGTGGAGCTCCGCTGGCGCCGCATCATCGCGAACGACCTCGAGTCGATCCCGATCGCGCTGCTGGTGTTCGCTGGCGGCATCTTCGCTGGTGGCAACGATGTCGTGTACACCATTGCGCTCGGACTCTACACTGCTGTGCGCTGCTTCCACACGTACGCGTACGCGAACGAGCTCCAGCCGCACCGCGCGTGGTGCTGGCGTGTGGGCGTGATCGCGATCCTCGTCGGCGCGGTCAACTCGATCGTCGGTGTGTACTCTTAACTTAGCTGATCACTGTGCAGATTGCGATTTTTGGGCAATTTGTGCGTGTAATGAATGAAATGGAATGATGACCAAGAAAAACGACATGACCGCCTTCTTGTTGGTGATGAACACGTCCTTACTTCCAACTCAATAGAACAGATTTACATCGAATGTGCACGGACGGACTGGCATACATCACGCAACTGGCGTAGAACTAGCGTCCACGACCGCTGCTCTTGCCTTCCATGCGCAGTGCGTCGTTTCGAGGTGAAGAGATATTCGATTCGACGAGTTCAGCATACGTTTCTTCCAGATCCACCTCACCAACTCATCGCACTTGGCCACCACGAATGACTACAGGACGCTGCTTCGTTTTCCCTGTTTGCTTCTGCTTCTTGGGTGGATGAACGCTTCCGCCCGCGCTCGCCGACGTGCGCAGTCCATGCCGTGTTTGGAAATGGTACAACCAGCTATCGGAAAACACCATCGCCGCGAGCTTCGCAGTCGTGGGCGATGGCGACGCGTCTCGTAAGAGTTGGTCGCGAATCTTGATCGCTTTTTCGCGGATCGCGGCACCTGTGACGACTGACAGCAGACCCATCTGGTCGCAGCGGTAGATCCACTGCACCAGCTCTTCTTCCACTTGAGCAAACTCCAATCGGATCGTTCTCCGTGCTGCTGAATATCGGTTGATATCGGTGTCAGGCGGCGCTGCTGGACTCTTGAAGAGGTACGTGATGGTCGAGGTCGACGGCGCCTGCGGGAGATGGAACGCCGCGGCCACCCACGCGCACAGCATCTGCTGCGTCTTCTCAGGGTAAGCTCGGTGGTGCGCTCGCAGCGCGCGCTTCTGCCCGTCTGTCAGGCGCACACGCGGCGTCGTCGTCTTCTCCGTTGGCATCGCAGTCTTGCTGATCAATAATAACGCAGCGAAAACGGAAGAAAGGGTTCAATTGAAAATGGACAGGATCAACTGATACAGTCCTGAAGGTACACTCGCTGCTTCATAGTACCTTAGCATCTGTATAATTTCATGTTTCTATTCACCATCACAGCCACAGATCCTTCACGCAACCTTCGTGCAACAGGAAGTCCATTCTCGTCTGTCCCTCCCTTTTGTTTCGTCCGTCCAACTCTTCCGCGCTTCACGCAATCTGCAGTGTCCTCACGGGATCGCAGATCAGCTCACCAGCACCAGCACCAACAGCCGGAAGCCCAGTGCATCTCTGAGATTTGAGTTCAGATCGCACTTTGAAGACTCAAGCGCCAACCTCTCGCTCGTTCGACGCTTCATTCTCAAATTTCACGTCCGAGTGAGTCTCCCTTCGAAACCTCCCACACATTTCCAGTATCCATCTCAAGATCAAGATGAGCGCTTCGACGGAACTCAAGGCGTACGTGACGTGCTCAGCGATCCTCTTTGCCAAGTTTGTCATCGCGACGGGCATCCAAGCCACCAAGACCTTCGACGCCGGCGGCCGCCCGCCTGAGGACAAGAACCTGCCTCTCGCCAAGGGTCGCCGCGAGCAGAACTACGGGCTCATGAGCGACAAGGAGGACGAGGAGCTCAAGAAGGCGCGCGAGGTGGAGCTCCGCTGGCGCCGCATCGTGCAGAACGACCTCGAGTCGATCCCGATTGCGCTGCTGGTCTTCGGCACGAGCGCCATGGCGAACGGAAGCGCGGGCGTGCACACCGGCGCCATGATCGCGTACACGACTGTGCGCTGCTTCCACACGTACGCCTACGCGCACGCGCTGCACCCGCACCGCGCGCTCTGCTGGCTCTTCGGCGTCATCGCGATGACCACGGGCGTCGTCAACGCGCTCTACGGCGCATTCTCGAACTAAGTCTTGTGTAGTTAGGTTGGGAAGGCATGCGCTATTGGTATCTAAATAAATAGTCAGATGAGCATCACGAGGAAACCGACGGGCAGTGAGCAATTGCTCAGCGAACAAACGACGGCAACCAAGATAAAGGTCCGATATACAACTCTGTTAACGTGCGACAATGGCGCGCATTTCAGTGTTGAGCTATAGCGGAGCCCTGCACATCGGGTTTAGCCAGCGCTCAATTACGAGTACACTCGGACGATCGAGTTGACCGCGCCGACGAGGATCGCGATCACGCCAGCACCTCGCGCGGTGCGGCTGGAGCTCGTTCGCGTGCGCGTACGTGTGGAAGCAGCGCACGGCAGTGTAGAGTCCGAGCGCAATGGTGTGCACGACATCGTTGCCACCAGCGAAAATGCCGCCAGCGAACACCAGCAGCGTGGACAAACCCACGGTTTGGCTACGAACGTCGAGAACGACGACGAGGGGCTCAAAAGGTCACGTCAAGTCGAGCTCCGCTGGTGTCGCATCATCACGAACAACCTCGAGTCGACCCCGATCGCGCTGTTGGTGTTCGCAGGTGGCATCTTCGCTGGTGGCAATGATGCGTTGTACGAGAACGAATGTGTTCCGTTGAAGTGGCGCTCCCTCGCTTTTGTCACATCCAGTTTTCTCCTTGAAGTTCACCAGCTTGTCAGATTATCCGTTTCGCCACACGTCACATATTTCGTGTGGGCCACTCGGAGAGCTCACTATTAAGAGCGCACAGACACTTTGTCGTCGTCACCAGCTTGTTTACATCGACATGCAAAGAAGAGCCATTGATTTGGTTGAGGATGAGTCCCAACACCGGACTCTCTTCGAGATCTGTGTGACTCGCTCGCTCGTCTTGCTCCACTGATTGCCCGCATCGAGCTCCTCACTCCCCAATCTCCTGCGCACCTCACACAGCAGCAGCACCACAGCACACACAGCCAGCATGGTCGAGACCAACGTCAAGGTGTACGTCGCGTGCACGGCCGCGCTCTACCTCAAGTTCCTCGCGACCGTGACAATCCAGGGCGGCAAGACGTTCCGCTCCGGTGGCCGCCCGCCTGAGGACAACAAGCTCAACCTGGCCAAGAAGTTCAAGGTGAAGCAGAACTACGCGCTGAACACAGACGAGAAGGACGAGAAGATCCTCAAGGCGCGCGAGGTCGAGCACCGCTGGCGCCGCATCATCATGAACGACCTCGAGTCCATCCCGATTGCGCTCTTCGTGTTCGCCGGCGGCATCCTCGCGGGAAGCAACGAGAAGGTGCACGTGGCCGCGATGGTGCTCTACACGTTGTCGCGTTACGCGCACACGGTGGCGTACGCCAAGTCGATGCAGCCGCACCGCGCGCTGTTCTGGTTCGGCGGTGTGCTGACGACGCTCGTGGGTGTGGGCAACGCCGTCGCTGCGATCCTGTAGACTTTTCAGAGATCAGCGAATCCATATTCCTAGACTACACCGTTAAGTAAATAGGCAGCGTGCATACGAGCAAGTCCATTGTCGTAGTCCAGGAAGCCACAGGCGTTGGCTCTCAACATCCAGCGAGGGATTGCCACGGCGTCCTCCAATACAAGTCTGTGAACACCAAGCAAAGCTCACACAGTGCTTGCGTATATTTGCAATCGATACGTTTCCGCCAACACCTTCATTTACCTGCAAGGTACGAACAGCACACACCATCGACATCACCTCGTTTACTACGCGATCGACACGGCTGTGTTGCCGATGCCCACGAGCACCGCCGCGATCGCGAGCGTGAACACCGCCATTGTGGCCGCGTTGTTGGCGTTCGTGTTCGAGTTTGGTTGCATTGAGCATCTTAGAGATCACACACATCACCCCGTTTGCGTTCAATAGAAGGTTCGATATGGGAGTTTGTATGTGGGAGGGAGATAAAATGGGCGGGAATAGAAGACCGCGCTCTATTGGGAACGGTAGAGATTGCTACCAACATTCCGCCCTCCTTGGTAAACTGATCCTGCACTAACTAATCGCTCTGCAAGCTGTTACGTATATTTCCGTTTTTGTCACATAACTCACTCGAGTATTGCATACACTTCCTTCATCGATGAAGGCAGTTTTGCCGAATGAAAGAGAGAAATCGCATCCCTCTTCAAACCGATTGCGGGACACGCAACGCAACACTCGAATCCTAACGAACAACAACTGTGCAACTTCATCAAGAGCACTCACTCGAGAGCTTCAAGCCCCACGCCGCCATCTATCTGCCTGCCATCATTCGTGCATTCCTCACGCGCTCCACACCGCATACTCAGGCTACCAGCACCACCACCCGCTTGCTCAGCTCTCCATGTCGCTCATCGCCATCAACTCGGCCGTGAAGGCGTTCTCCGTGTGCTCCACGACGCTCTTCATCAAGGTCTTCGCGACAGTCTCGATCCAGGGCGGCAAGTCGTTCGCTGCCGGCGCGCGGCCGCCTGAGGACAACTCGTTCAACAAGGACGGCAAGCTGCCCAACCAGACCTACGGGCTCGCGAACACGGAGAGCGACGGTGAAGACGGCGTCGTCTCGGAGAAGCTCAAGCAGGCGCGCGCCATCGACTACCGCTGGAAGCGCATCGTGCAGAACGACCTCGAGACGATCCCGATCGGACTCGCGGTGTTTCTGGGATCGGTGCTCGTCGGCGGCCACGAAGCCACCAACTGCGCGCTCATGGGCGTCTTCACTGGCGCGCGCGTCGCGCACACGTTTGCGTATGCGAACGAGCTGCAGCCGCACCGCTCGCTGCTCTGGAGCACGGGTCAGCTCTGCGTGCTCGCGAGCGGACTCAACGGCTTCATCTCGTTCCTCATTTGAGTGTGTCACTCTCCACAAGCCCGTTGCGATTATGGCGTCGCTGCTATTGTGCGGTCGCTAGCCTGTTGCTTCCTGTTGTGCTCGTGCTGTATGTGTTTGCTAATAAGAAAAGAATGTAATAAATGGACGCCACAACATGCATGCATTTAGACTTGACGGGTTCGTGTCGAAAGCGGACGGCTACAAGTCAAGTGATCACAAACTCCGCCCAGCCAACTCCACGCTATCATAAGCATACCACAGTCATTCCATTCGTTCACGAATCACAGCACCGAGTTCTCGAGCGAGTGCAAGTCCTCTTCGATGCGGTGGTCCACTTTCAGGTGGCCGTGCTTGGTCATCACGGACGCTTCGAGCAGCTTCATCGCCACGAAAGGATCTTTCACCATCTCCAGCATGCCGTTGCAAAAGTCCACGCGCGACTCGTGCTGGAACACGAGGCCGCGCTGGAAGTGGAACACTTTGTCGTACTGGAGCACGTACTCCTTGCCGATGAGCTGCTGCGTGAGCTCTTCGTCCTCGATGATCGGCGGGAAGAAACACTCGAGCGTCTCGCGCTTGATGCCCAGAGTGCAGGTCGCGGTCGCTAGAATCTGGATGGCTCCGTCGTTCTCGTCGCTGATCACATTGATGTTCTTGAGCGCGAGCTTGAACGACGCGTGGGTCTGGGACGAGACCAGGTATTGGCTCAGAAAGAGCTCTACGCCTTTAAACTCGGTGCAGATCACATCTTCCTTCATGACAGCCCTCATGAATGCCTCGGCTGTGCGTCCCAGCTGCGGGTTCTTGGCTGGATCGTAGCCGTTCGCGAAGAGCACGTAGAACTGCTTGATCATGCCCATCGCGTGCGTGACTGCGTTGGAGTGGGAATTCAGCATCGCCGAGTGCAGCAAGTCCCGATGGCGCTCGAGCTCCGCGACTCGGCGCTGCATATCCCGCAGTTCTTCCGCCAGTCTGCGGTCGTGGACTCGCAAACTGCGTCGTCCGTGTAGCCGCAGACCTGTAGTAGCAGTAGGAGTGACCACCGTCCCTGCAGCAGCATCATCGTCCTCATCGCCATCGCCACTCGACTCCAAATACTGGAAGAACTCTCCATACCGCTTGAAGTTCTGGCAATTGCGCGACCTGTACCGTCGAGTCCGTCTTCGCGACGCTAGCGGCAGTAGTGGTCGTGGTCCCACTCGAGTCAACTGCTGGTCTGTCATTGTCCTTATTGCTTGGACTGACGCAGCCCGATCACTCACTGGCTGACGAGAAGCGTCTTCGTTGATGCGACGCCGATCACGATCACGCCCGCCTCGCTCATCGTGGTCTGCTCGCTCCGACGCGCGAGCAGCTACGATCCGGTGGTGCTGGAAGAGCGTCAGCATCAGAGAGGAGAGGAGAGAGGTGATAAAGCGCTCGTTCGACTGAATGCAGAGGCGCGGTTCGTTTCGAACGTCGCTGGCAATGATGGTGTCTAATGCTGAATTCCTAATGTGATCGACGCTCACAAACACGCGCATTTAGTCGAGCGAGCAACTTTCGAGATGTTGAACTGCTTGCAATCACTTTCGAGATTAAAAATATCTGTGGCAAAATCCTTCCATAAATGTCTCTGATTGGATCCCAAAATGGTTTCACAACGAGGTGATTGGCCGAAATAATTATCAGAGAATGACTTCAGCCAATGGAGACTCGCTAGATAGAAATGTCGCATAAGTGCAAACAAACGACTCCAACAAATACCCGATGTCAGTACACAAAGGCGAAAGTTAACTGCTTCGAAAATACTAGCAATACTTTCTCAACGTGTGAGCATTCGCCTCATGTCTGACTGTCTATCGCCGTCTCGATTCGCGGCGCTCGTCGCCAGAGTCCGCGTCGCGTCTCCTCGAGCTCCGCGATGATGAAGACGCCGACAGCTTATCACTGCTCTTCTTCTTCCTCGCGCTGCTGCTGGCGCCTGCGTCTTCACTGTGTTTGCTTCTGCTACTATTGCTGGAACTCGAGCTCTTTTTCTTGTGTCGTCTCTCTTGCTTCGCAGAATCCTCCCTGGCATCATCCGACGGCGGCAGCATGCGCATCGCCTCTTCTTGGGCGACTCGGATCGCAGCGAGCACGTCAGCACTTGCAGTCGACGCAATCGTGGTAGCTACTGGAGTCAAGTCTTCGATCATCAGGCTGGAGCTGCTCATCGATGCGCTCATGCGTCGAATCTCTTCTCGCTCTTGTTTGCGCTCAGCCTTGGATTTCCGTGTCGCTTTCGCACTGTAACTGGAAAAGCGATCAACCGTGCTCTCGTCATCTTCATCGTCGTCATCGCTCGCGATCATAGCGTGTCGCATCGGACCCTTCGAGGATTTCGCTCTTGCTGGTGGGGGTGGAACCATTGCTGTTCGCGAGCCGCCCAGTTCAGCACGACCATCAGCATCACTATCGCTCTCACTGAAGAATGACTCGAGGTCATTGGATGGAGAAGGTGGCACATAACGTGTGTCGACAGGCGACGAGATAATCGAAGACGCTTGGGTCGTGTTGCCAGACTGCGACACAGTCACCGAAAATTGACTGTTTGGCTTCGCAGTCTTCCCATTGCTCGAGTCGCTGTCGCCACCGCTCATCAGCATACCTGGACGACGGTTTGATCGAACAGCTTTGTTGGTCGCTGGCATCTCTGGTCGCTTTGAACTCGGTCCCACGCTCTCGATGCTTGCTTCAGGCTGCCTCTGGACTTGTTCTTCAGCTTGGGCAACCACCGCTTCAATGGGAGATGCACTCTCGTCTTCCTCATCAGAGAAGAAGTTGCCCATACCGCCCGAAAGCACAACATGCTCGTCGTCTTCAGAGTACTCGAGATCACCAAAAGTCTCCACGTTAGCACTTTGAACCGCGTCAGCATTTGTGGAGACGTCTCCACTAGCTTCTGGGCTGGTGACAGCAACACTTTCGACATTTTCCTCCGGCTCGTTGACGACTTCCATTTCCAGTTTGTGGCACTCAACGGAGTCAGGAACCGCTTCAGTAACACCGCTTTCGTGCTCAACCGATGCGTCTGTCGCCACTTTGTGTTCGTCCTCATCTCTGTTGCTTTCTTGTGCCAGGCTTGCCTGAACACTCGTGATCGGATGCAATCGGCGGCGAGGCGAGCTATGCCCACTCGGGCTTTCGGGGCTCTTGATCACTGGAGACTCCTTTTCAGATTCGACGACTTCCTGTGCGTCAGCTTTGTGAGTCTCGCTTTCACCTTCATCGCTGGTTGACGACTCAAGATGGGCTTGCTGCGCGATAGCCCTGGGGCTGTGAAAGCGACTTGTTTCTACTTTCTGACGAGGACTTGGACTTCGTGACGTACGAGCAGCTGGAGAAATCGGTCTCGACCTCGGAGGAGATTGTGCAGCACTTGGAGAAGATGGTGGCTGGCGTCGGAGTTCCGAATTCGAGCTGACACATGCAAGTTCATCTGCTTCTGCTGCTGCTGTAGCGGGACTGGCAGACTCGACATTATCGCTCGCTTCAGTTGGCTCCACATCCGGTGCTGTATGCTGGGTAGCCTCAGTAGAGTTTTCAGATACAATTGAAGGAGGCTCGGGTGCTCCTGTGTCTTGGCTCGTTGTTGCCTTTGGCTCACCTCGTCGACGCGGTGAGCTGCTCTTGTTTGCTTTGCGGCGCGCCTTCTCGATATCTTCCTCGGAATCCGACGAGTCCGAATAAATAAACTGCTGCTTGTGACTGTACTTCTTCATCATCGCTGCAGATGGAGGCACGATCACGTCTTCGTCGCTGTCGCCATTCGCGTCGCTGTCTTCATCGGAATAGAAACTGTCCAAGTCGTTGTTCTTTTGCTTTGGGACTTGGAAATCTTCCAAGCTCACGGCTTCGTCAGCTGCGGGCTTTCGTGTCGTTTTCACCGGCGAGTTCTTCACAGACGCGGTGGCATTATTGGTTCCTGTATCTTCTGCTAGAGCTTTGGACTTACTCGCCTTCTTCTTGCTCGCTTTCGACGCTTGCTCCAGCTCTTGTTCGCCCACTTGCGCTGGCAGTGCCGACGACTGCTCCTCCTTCAACGAGGACAGACTCTCCGAGTGTTCAAACTTCAGAGGCACCGTCAACTGGTCCGCCAAACTGTTGGTCCGCTCTGGGAGATCATCCAGGTCTTTCTGCAACGGCTCCGACAACTGACGCTCAGTGTCAGCGCTGCTACCACTGGTTCGAGCGACAGCAGGTGCCTCACTAGCCGATGGTGCCGCTGATCTCTCGCTCGCCTCCGTCACGACCACGATGTCGCTCCCGTTGCTCGCAGTGCTGTGCGTTCGTCCAAGTCTTTCGTGCGCTGCGCTACTGCCATTCCGCTCTTCTGCATCCCCATTGGCGTTGCTGCTGCTGCTGTTGCTACGACCACCACTGCCGTTGACGACGATAGTGTGCTCGACAGGATGAGCGGGAGAAGGTGACGCCCCAGGGACTTTCCGTCCTGTTCGGATATCCGAGCCCGTCGCCTTGATATGCTCCACGTAATCCGAATACCGCTGCTCCGAGATTTTCGCCTGCAAGTCGTTCTTCAAGTGCGAAAACTCGCCCTCGACGATGCGCACTTGCTGGCGGATCGTCGCGAGCTTGAGCTGCAAAAACGGGATTCCAAAGTACTGGTGCAGCGACTTGAGCCCGTAGCAGTTGAGCAGCGAGCACTCGAAATACAGCAGTTCGTGCGGACGACGCAGCTGCTGCTGCTGGCGCGAGCGGTCGCTGCTCCCGTAGAGCAGATCCTGGATATCCTCTTTGAAAATCTTGCGCTGGTTGCCACAGTCGCGGAAATTGCCCAGTACCAGCGTCGGGATGTGCACGGGCACTCTCTCGAGCTGCTGTCGCACGTACTCGAGCGTGTGCCATTTCGTCACGTCGAGCAGGAAGATCGCCCCGTGGGTCTCGTGGTACACGTCCACGGTCGACGCGTCGACAGTCGCGACTGTGTGGGAGCCATTCGTGCCGCTCGCACCGGCAATCGACGCTGCAACTGCCGCCGACGCGCGCACAGACGCAAAGTTGCTGTTGCTCTGCAGCGAGCCGAGCTCAAACGGGCTCGCATTCTGCTCTGCGCCACCACCTGCACCACTCGCGCCGTCGCTGCCTTCTGCGAGCGGGTTGAAGCCTCGGTCCACGACGTCCCACACCTCGCACTTGACGTTCTCCTCCGAGTTGGCGCGGAAGTTCCAGTTGATCGTCGCGCTTTGCAGCTGCGGGGTCGTCTCGTGCTCGTTCGGGATCGGCTCGCCCTTCAAACGGTGGAAGAGCGACGTCTTGCCCGTTCCTTTCTCGCCGCGGATGATGATCTTCATGTTGTACGTGACGCCGCCGCGCACGCGCTTGCGAATCACCTTGTCCATGCGCTGGATCGTGCGCTCCACGTTCGGGGTCGACTGCTGTCTCTGCAGTGCCGCGTCTCGTGCTCGCGGGGTGGTCGAACCATTGCTGCTGCTTGAAAGAGGCGGCGGAGACGCCGACTGGAACGACGAGAAGCTCTTCGCGCGCCGCGCCGAAGGAGTCGAGATCGGGGTCGTCGGCAGGCGCGAAGAGCTCCCGCCGCGCGCTAATGCTGCGCCGCCGGCGATCCCTTGCGGAGAGATGCCGTCAGCGGGGCGGCTCACTTCGTTCCCCATGCTGCCTGCCCTCTTGCTTTCGTTTGAGCTTCCTTTTTTTGCGGATTTGTTTTGCCAGTCAGCTTTGATAAGTCCAGATCTCTCGATTCATTTCTGAATCGACTCGCGAGGATGAAGAATTGATGATGAACACGATTCAACACTGCCTCTATATGATGATAGTGCTATCTGCGTGCAGAGGGTTGTGACCTTTGCCACGCACTTTTGACAGGCATTGATGGACTGTCTGATGCAGATCATCATCGGCACACAACACTCATCAGAGCGAGCCGCCCGCGTGGGAAGGAAGCACCAGATGAGTCCGGATGAGAGACATCATCATCACGCCCGGCACTTCCTTCACTTCGTGCGCTTCCCTCCTGCTCACAACGCAATTCGCCGCCTCCAACCGCCATCTCCAGACAGCGCACAGCATATCGCAGTCAGCTGGTCGTCCCTAGGGTCTGAACAATGGCGCCGTTCTCCGCGAGCAAGTCCCGCAGCATCCCCGTGCGCACCAAGACCACGCCTTCTTCCTCTCCCCAGGCTGCTGAAGCCGATGCCTACGGCACGTTCGGCGCGAAGAG